>OX421505.1:19673523-19985640 GCA_949126835.1 Anisus vortex
ATTTACTCTTGTTCTTGACCTAATCCTGTGGTTCTAGTTAGGAACTTAGGACTGTAATTACACATCTCCAGCGGGCTCGATCTTTGAGTGGCTCCGTTCAGTTGGGTCCACGTGAGAGCCTTTTTGCGAAGCCGACAACCTGACCTCCTCAATGTCTGCTTCGGCCTGCCTGCAGTTTCCTTTCACACTGAGTGCTTTCAGTCTAGCACTCTTCTGGCCACACTATCCTCTAGTCGTCTCAAGGTGTGCGCAATCGCTTTTGCTAAGAAATGGGGGGGGGGGGGCATCTAGTTGTTTAAGGGTTTGTGGTGGGAGCGAGACATAATTGCCTTTCTTACCAAGTGGCACTCGGGCGTGTAATGGGTTGTTTGAAACAGGAACACCCGAACAACTTAACCTCATTTAAAATATTTATCAAAAATGAAAGACTAGAATGAAACTAGACTGTGACAAGAACCATCACTAGAGCCAGCCAAAAATTCAAAGATATTCTCTTAAACAGGGGTCGGCAACCTAAGGGGCGCGTGCAAAACGTGGCACGCAGGGCGATTTTCATTGGCACGCGAGATACCTCCAAAAGGTGTTTTTTTTATTGATGAAAAAAAAACACTATATTTTCTGGTAATATATAGATCTATCTTGTGTGAAATGAATTTCAAAACATTTAACTAACTATATATACTTTCCTTTACAAAGGCATGTATTAAGAAAGATAGTTGGGCTTTTTTAAAAGTACATCGAAGCACTCAAAGCGGAGTTTCATGACTTTCAAATTGATTTTTTCATACCCAATCAAGCATAACTGGCTTGATCTTACTGCAACCTCCTTAGATATAGATGTTTGATATATTTTTTTTTTAAGTGTAGGGATATTGGCGATTTTAAAATGTAACCAGTTGAATTTGTTTAAAAGATAAACTCCTTAAGGTTGAATGGACAAATAATTAATGCAGGAAATGCATTTACAACTGTATTTACAACTGTATAACGCAAATTAATTTAATACCTCTAATAATTAAATCTTGTAATGAATACCATAATGCTAGTTTATGTAAAGAAATAATAATTAGTCAGAAATATGTGTTATATTTGAAAGTGTTTATCACTATTGAATCAAATTTAGAAAAATTTTATTTAAAGGGAGATAATTAGCCCCATTTGTGTGCACTAATACTAATATTTCTTATATTATGTTTTTTAATTTTTATTTATTTTGTAAAAGACTAGATATGACCAGACAGTAAAAAGAAGTTGAAAATTGTATAAATATTTTATGACAAAAAATTATATGCACATTTTCTGAACATTACATTAACTACCCAGTTTGTATGATTACTTTGTATCAATTCCGATCTACGACAATTTGAATGCCACGGTTCTAACTTTAGAACTTAAAAAAGTTAAAGAACATAACTGAGAACAAAATATTAAAATCAATAGAGCGTTCTTAGTGGGCGTGGCTTAGGTTTTTAGTGACGTATTTGTGTAAATAAAGAAGCCACTTGAGGTACAAGTGTAACGTGGTGAAAGTGAAGTACTTCTTTATCATGCAAAATTCACATCTGAATATTGGCTATCCTACTCAAAAATAAGGAGGTAAATAGTAGTACTGTAGATTAATTGATTAATGTGATTAGGCCAGGGCCGGCTATACCTATTTACACTCTCAATTTCACTTTAAAGACCTACACTTTTAATGTTTCGTAGGCTAGGCTACGATGTCAAGTGATATTGTTGGTGAATAGGCTATCTAGTCAAGTCACTATTAGGCTCACATCGTCTATGATCTATGTCTATGATAATAATAAAATAGCCTATTTTATTTAACATACATAATACAGCTTAAATCTTAATAAGACTTAAAACACAAAACATCATTTAAAAAAAGCTCGAGCCTATATGAAACTTTTTTAATACAGCGGCCATATTTACTTGTACACCATTACTCAAAGTAAACACAAATCACGTGCTTTTTGTCATGGGATTGCAAACGCCCTATATTAGCAGTCGATAGATCACATGATACTCACATACAGGGTACCACAGAATAGGTATACCGTTTCTGCTCCGGGTACACATTGTTTTTTAAATTAAATATAAAATGTTTTAACGATTTCTGTATAGAGTTCCTTTGCTTTTGGCCTTTGTCTTGCTACGGATTTAAATTACCTACTTGTCTTATAAGAAGACAAGTATAATAGAGCAGGTTAACTTTTATGCTGTTGATTGGGAAATGATTAGGAAATCCTATTTCGGCACACCGTTAGCAAAAGGTTGCCGACCCCCTGCTCTAAAACATTGAACCAAAATGTATAGGGCGTTTGCAATCACGTGACAAAAAGCACGGGATTTGTGTTTATTTTCTGTAATGGTGTACAAGTAATAATGGCCGCTGTATTAATAAAGTTTCATATAGGCTCGAGCTTTTTTAAAATGATGTGTTGTGTTTTAAGTTATTAAGATTTAAGCTGTATTATGTATGTTAAATAAAATAGGCTATTTTATTATTATCATAGACATAGATCATAGACGATGTGAGCCTATTAGTGACTTGACTAGATAGCCTGTTCACCAACACTATCACTTGACATCGTAGCCTAGCCTACGAAACCTTAAAAGTGTAGGCCTATAAAGTGAAATTGAAAGTGTAAATAGGTCTAGCCGGCCCTAGCTTAATCACATTAATCAATTAATCTACAGTACTACTATTTACCTCCTTATTTTTGAGTAGGATAGCCAATATTCAGATGTGAATTTTGCATGATAAAGAACAACTTCACTTTCACCACGTTACATTTGTACCTCAAGTGGGTTCTTATTTTTACACAAATACGTCACTAAAAACCTAAGCCATGCCCACTGAGAACGCTCTATTGAGGTCGCTCAAGACTTGTGTTCGAACCATTCACATTTGGAATGGAAATGGAACACTTTTTTTTCCGCTAGCCCACTGCCTCTCAAACTTTTCAGTTTGGCGGACCCGCTAGGTAAAACTATTTATATCGCAGCACGGGCATCTATCCATTTTTGACATTAAAAAAAAAACAACCTTGATGACAAAAACTCTAGTTATAAACGTTGGTTTTACAACTGTGTTAATAGTAATAATACTTTATTGCTTTTAAGTTATTGAAATTTATTCCAGGATAAAAAACAATTCTACAAACACATCTTGGAAATGTTTAAAATGTTCATGAATGCAACTGTACGCGGTGGTCGAGCGACAGGGCGTTCGGCTGGCACACCGAAGGTCCTGAGTTTGACCCTCCCACCCCCCACCCTCACACACGCACACACAGTGGACACACATTCACAATTATAATTTCCTAAAATAGATTTACTATGTAGGCCGAGTCGGCGGTTAATGGGGAATAAATTTTCATGCCGATTGGATAATTTCAAAAAGAAAGTGACAGATAACGATGTGTCTTAAATTGACATTTTTAGTAACGGGCGTTGAAATGTGACAGTAAAGATGGTCATGTAGAGATGACATACTAATATGAAAAAGAAATGAAATAAAAATGGAGCGTCAATTATTGCTCAAAATAGATTTTAAAAAAAAAGTAAAATGTCCCAGTTTAAATATAGAATTTTGTCTTAGATTTTGCTATCTCTATTGTCTTACATTCGTCCATTTTCGTCTTAACTATTCATCCGTTTCGTCTAAATATTCGCCCACTTCCGTCTCACTATCGGTCAATTTTGTCTTATTGTTTGCCAACTTGTCTGTCTATTTGTGTACATTTTGTCTACTATTCGTTACATTTCTCTTACTATTAATTTCCTCTTCAGTCAAAGTATTCATACAGTTCCCTTTTTTTTTGTATGCGCCAAACGAGCATATATATATTTCCACCCCACACCCAGACCATCACAACTATCACTCAGCGAGACAGACAGACAGACAAACAAAACGCTATACCCTCCCCCTTTACCGCTCTCTTTTAATACAGACCCGAACTTCTAAGGGCGCCACATTTAAGTACAATATTGGGTGGCTGGTGGTGAGGGGTCGAAGAAGAAAAATGGAAGGAGGTGGGGCGTCAATAATAAGTTGCCCACTCCCCCCATCTCACAATTATTTTTTGTAAAGGCCAGTCACACCAGTCACAAACAGAGCAGACGAATAGAGTGTGTGTGTGTGGGGGGGGGGAACTAGGATTGTCTACTGAAGGAAACAAACAAAGACAGACCAATTCATCTTTCGAAACAAAATTAAAACCAAACGTAAAAGAAATATTTAAAAAAAAAAAGAAAAAAAAAGGAAAATGTAATTGAATTGGACTTTATTGTTGAGGTTATTTAGAGATTTTGTTGAATTAGATACTACATGAAGCACAAATGTACGGATTAGATTAGACCAGTCAGTTAAGTTCAAAAGATCAGCGCACTCAGACTAAAGAGGTTATAAAGTTCGCGCGTGCTTGTTAATTACTCACGAGAATGCAAAGGGAAGTAATTATTCATCAGAATGAAGGAAATGTTATTACTCAACAGAACGCAAAAGGATGTAATTACTAATCAGAATATAAAAGGAAGTTATTACTGATTCAAATGTAAGGAGATGTAGACCTAATTATACTTTAAAATATATTTCTATGTGTTTATATTTGGCATACATTGTATAGATCTGTTTATACATACGACAAATGTTAAAAATGCCGAACAAACTATCTACTAGTTAACATTGAGAACATCTCTAAATCAACTCAAATACAGTCTATTGGTGTATTTTTAGATAAAATTCTAACACTCTAAGAGCAAGTAAAAAAAAAACAAATGTCAATCTGCAATGTGGAATCTACAGAGTCTAAAAAGTATTAGAAACAAAATTCTAACAAAAGAGGCATGTAAGGCCTGGTAATCTCTCAGCTAGATTACGCGAACTGTCTGTAGATTGGACATTAGATAATGCAATACTAAGAATGGTATGTATAGTTGAACCAGTATCGACTAAAACAGCCCCACATTAACTTAGAAAAACATTAAAAAACAACAACTAGCAGTCATATTGTCAGTTTACTTATAATAGGGAAATGCACCGCAATTTGTTTAGTGCCTTGGGTCGCTCAGGGTTTTTAATCCGGTCTTGATGTATAAAAAGTAAAAAAAAAAAAAGGTAATACATTCAGACAGACAGACAGACGTTACGAGTTAAAAGAAAGGAAGTAAAAAAGTAATACACTCAGACAGACAGACGTTACGAGTTAAAAGAAAATAAGTAAAAAAGTAATACATTCAGACAGACAGACGTTACGAGTTAAAAGAAAATAAGTAAAAAAGTAATACATTCAGACAGACAGACAGACAGACGTTACGAGTTAAAAGAAAATAAGTAAAAAAGTAATACATTCAGACAGACAGACGTTACGAGTTAAAAGAAAGGAAGTAAAAAAGTAATACATTCAGACCAGATTGGTCCGTAGGGTCGGTGAAGCGGTTTAATCAGTTTCTGTGGTCAACGCAATGCCCAGCTGCCTTTACTTTGCCCTAACTAATGTTGCCCATCAGACTAGACTTGAACTCCACTTCTCAACGAGAGAATGCGACCCGAGATTACCCTCTTAGGGCCTTGGAGAACGAACTGTATCACGCAGTTTTGATACATTCCCTATAAAATATTTAAACGGTTGGCGTTCACTGTCCACTCTAAGATCGTGCAAGAAGGGGCACTCTGCAAGCACGTGCTCGACTGTCTCTTTCGCCTCTCTGCAGATTCGACACCGCGAAACTTCCCGGGGCCTAAACCTACTGAAGTAGGACCCTATCGGTCAATGTCCAGTTCGGAACTGGGCTATTGTAGATGATTCCCTTCTGTGGAGATTCCACCATGGGTCGGCTTGATTGAGTCGTTTCAGGTGTTGCCACACACCTCGGCCCTTGTCAGAGTTATCCCAACTATCATACCACTGGTCCGTTTCTCATTCACGAATCAGTCGACACGCACTCTCCATTGACCACGACTCGTTCAGTGCCGAGGCCAAAGGACCGCTTATTGGCTAAGAAGTACGCTGTCTTGTATCCAGGGACCCTTTCATAACCCGGAATCCACAGGAAGGTTACCTTCACTCCGTTGCCCATCAGACCCGGGAACAAACCCTAGCCTTCACCTTGACCTTCTTTACACCAGCCGATCGGCCGCAGTGACCCGTTCGGATACGTGAAAGATGCAAAATAAAAGTACACATGTATCGTTTTTTTTTTAACCAATGCTTCTACACACATTTAGATTTTTCCATATCCTGTTATCCTTGTATTATTCAAATGGCTTTTGTGGTTTATAGACATAGAGCATAGGTTCTCAACGGGGACGTTATCGCCCCCCCCCCCCCAGAGGGGCGGTGAGAGGCTTTGGGGGGGGGGGGCGCTGACGTTCCCGGGGGCGATTGGGGGGCGGTGAAGGGCATGTGGGCGGTACAAGAACCTGATTTAATTTGAACACCTCAGCTAGTTAAATCGATTAGTCTTTGGATGAAATGTGATGTAACCTAAATATCTCATATCACCAACACTAGGCCTACAAAGTGTTATACTAATAATGAATAGGAATCTAAATAGTTTTCGAAGAAGTAGGGGTCAATATTAGATAAATAAGCTTATAGTCAGTGCGGCAGCTGGTCCTGTGGTTAGTTCACCGGACTGTCAACCGACACGTCGCGGGTCTATCCCTGCCACCGACCGATCCCTGTCACCCTAACATCTGCTAATATTAATGATATTTCGATCTGTTTTACCATAGACTATAATATACATGGACCGCTTGCTTTAGTATTTCTGCTATATGATGACTTGAAACACTAATGTTCGGAATTCCCGATTCTAAATAACGTAATTGCTATACAGGAAATACAGTTATTGATATACAACTTCCGTTTTATTTAATCGCAATGATTTTCTCAATGAAAAATTAAAATCGAAAGTACAGAGCGGAAACATTTATAGATCAGTGTTGTGTGCGCACGGAAAAAGAACATAAGCTCTAAAAATAGAGCAGGCGGTCCATCTTATTATAGTCAATGATATATTAATAGGCCTACAAGTATTCATTTAAAGTCGAAAAAAATGCGATTTAATAAAACGGAACTTGTATAACAATTACTTCATTTAGAATCGGGAATTGCAAAAAAAAAAAGAAGATACTAGCATAAAAAACTAAAGCAAGCGGTCCATGTATATTATAGTCTATGGTTTCACTTAGATGTAATTTGGTGTGTTTTGGACTCTTGGACCTATTTGAAATGCTTAGTTACTAATAGTTAGTGGAATAAATACGTAGTAATCATACAGACTGGGTAGTTAATGTAATGCTAGAAAATATCCATATAAATTCTTTAGTCATAAAATATTTATATAATTTTCAAATATCTACAATTTAATAATTTGAAAATTATAAATTGTAAGCCATTAATATTTTTTATTAAAAAAAAAACATAGTAGAAATATTAGTTCAAATGAAACGGGTTAATTACCTCCCATTAATTAAAACACTTTTTAATGTAAAAGAAATTCCCCCAGCGGCGATGGTATGGCGTATAGTAGATTGATATTGTAGTTTTAAAAAAAAGTAGTCTGTTCTAGATATATTGACTGTCTATCGTGTGACAACATTTAGTTACCAAAAGTCTTTTAACACCCTTCTTAAATTTTACTTCACGCAGCTTATAGACCCCCTCTCTTTGGTTATTGTCTGTAAATTTCGTAAACTATATTGACCCTTCAACTTCCAGAGGGGTGTGGGGAGTGGGTGCTAAGAAAAGTTAGGGGGGGGGGCGATGAGCGGAAAAAAAATTTACAAGGTAACGGTGAGCCGAAAAAGGTTGAGAACATATGACATAGAGAATCAACTCTAGACTTTTTATCATCGACGTTAAACTCTACCGTTCATGACTTATTGAAACACATTGAAAAGAAAAAAACAAACAATTGCATTTCCAAAAAAAATTACTAAAGAACATTTAACATTGTCATAGTCTTACACACATACACAAACGTGTACACACACGAACACACACACATAATATGTCTGTGCAGGTGTATATCTATCTATCTATAAATATATATAAATATATATATATATATATATATATATATATATATATATAAAGTCTATGTGTGTTTAAAATTAACCGAACTTTAAATAATGTTCTACAATACTAACAACATTAAAGGAAAATAACACACATACACACGTTGAAAAACACACAACTAACCCACTCCCCCAAACACACAGACATAAAAAATTATAACAATACATTTAATTCAAAAGAAACATCACCACAAAATGTTGTCTTCCGGTTGGCCAATGTGCCGTGAATGTAAAAGGGGAGTTAACCAAAGCGAATACAATGTCTCGCATGATTGAATATCTACGCTTTCCAGCTCGATACCCAAAGTTCTACACTTACACACTAAAGATCAGCTTCGCCAACTTCTTTTTTTTTTACTTCCGATTTCTATGTTTCGTCTATTCCTGTCTTATGTTATTGAATGGCAAATTGACAAAAATCCCCTTTAATTAACAGGATGAAAACGTTGTACAATTTTAATTAGACTTATATGTCTACAGTTTATTTGGATAAATTTATTTCTCAGTTCGGCAGTAGGTTTTTGCAATTTTTTTTTTAATGAGTTACTAATGATATTTTGATCGCTTATGTCCAAAAGTTGTAGAAATTAAGTTCAGATTTGGAAGATGAGCAGAATAAATAGGAAGTGTTTGAAAAATGTATTTTTTTTTAGGTCAGTGGCGTAAAGTTAAAACCGTACGGTATCATATCGGTGTTCTTGGTTGTTTGTTGCTCAATGTTAAATGCGCTCTGAGCTTACATTATGTTTGTTGGCAGCGTTCTACAAATAGAATTATTATTATTATAGCCTATTATATAGAATACTTAGATCACACATAATCTGGTTAAACGTTACTTCACCGGCCCTATGGATCAATTTAGTCCGATGTGATTACTTTACATTTAGCTCGCGAGTGAAAGTATTTTCACATTCTCTTTAACTAGTTCTAGTTTTTGTGTGACTTGCCATCCCAAACATCAGCATTAGAAAAACAACACCAACATCTGCAACAGAAATAGGGCGCATTTTGCTTCTAAATGCGAAAGCCCAACACCGTGGCAGTATGCCTATGTCTAATCCATTCAATGTTGGATTACTGCAACAGTTTCCTGCAGGGTTTTTGCCACAGAACCAGCTCCCAGAGACTCAAAAGGGTGCGAAACACTGCTGCACGAATTTTATCGCGGGTAAATACTAGTAAATAGTCAGGATCATGCCTCTCCAGTTCTACAAGATCTTCACTGGCTGCATGTGATGAAGCGCATTAATATCAAAATTGTGTCCCTTACCTACGGATGCATGAGTTGGTCCGAAGGGTACTTTTTTTTATAGTCTACACATAAAACAGTAAAGTTAGACGAGTCTAATCCCCACAAGGCATTTTCGTTTTATCAAATAAGAAAGATTTCATTTTGTTAAAACAACTTGGCTTATTGCACATTATATGGCACACTCGGAAGTGAGAAGACATCATTTAAACGATAACCCCATTACTAAATGGACCACATGGATGGACCACATGGATGGACCACATGGATGGACCACATGGATGGAACACATGGATGGACCACATGGATGGACCACATGGATGGACCACATGGATGGACCACATGGATAGACCACATGGATGGACCACATGGATGGACCACATGGATGGACCACATCTCCAATGAGCAGATACGAACAGGGATAATCCAGGAAATCGAACCATACAATAACCTGCTGGCCACAGTCAAGAAAAGAAAGCTGGGATGGTATGGCCACAAAACAGGAACCAACGGGCTTGCCAAAACTATTCTGCAGCACACCACCAGAAGGGGGGGGGGGGGAGAAAAAGAGGAAGACAAAGGAAACGATGGGAGGACACATCAGGGAATGGGCAGAAGAAAAGCTGCGAAGAGGCTGGTGTACATGTACATGTTTTCTGTGGCGCCTCAACTATCCAACAGACTACGGGATATGTAAGATGCAGGTAGGAATGCTAAATGGCTTTCCTTCGCGATCTATAATTGTTATTCATCATTATTTGTGACCAAAGACCATACAGATTAAAACATTGAAATGATACAGACATAAAATGTCAAAGATTGATACATTGTTTTTGCTTTTTTAACTAGTTCGGACGTTCACACGATTGGAACAGATGAACAAAAAACCAATTTTTTAAAATAAAATGTTGACATTTCCTCACACGCAATAAGGTGATACAAGACAAGTTGACTTGCCTATTAAAGTTCTTCAGAATCAACCCCCAGGGAGACTTTAAACGACTCCATTTCCGGAAAGATGTCCAGTAGCTCACAGCACTAAAATGTTGACTACCTTACACATCTTATAGCTCGTCACGTGATTGGCCTATAAGGCCACTAATTAAGGGCAGTATGTACTCACTACTAGAGAAAAAGTAGGCCAACTTAAAAAAAAATAATTTTCCGGATCCAATTAAGCCCGAAAAGCTACAACTTTTTCCCGATAGTTTAGAATTAGATTATGTAGTCTAATCTTTCATCCGTTTTATTTTAATCGTTAAAAGTAAAGTTTAAATCAGGCATGCGAACTTTCTGTTTTTAAAAGAAATGAAAGTTACTGGCAGGTGTAAGAGCTCTTTCCAATGAGTACTGTCCTGATTTAGCACTCTTTTTTTGGCCCGGGAGAGGGGGCTGGGTAGTCATTAACAAGGTCCTGTGGGACACATCAACAAGTTGCTATTCGTAGCAGCCTTTGGGGGTAATTTTTTTAATATTATTATTAGATTAACCCTGTTGACACTGGCTCTGGCGTATTCCCCCATCAGGCTTTGGTGACGTGGAGCACAAGGGTTAATCTATCACATTCCCCCCCCCCCCTCCTGATTTCGAAACCGTCCTTTTTTTTTCTTTGCTTAATGGCTTCAATCCTCTCTATCTTACTGTTTGCTCAACCAAGTCTTCTAAATGGAATTGATAAAAGCTCCAATCGAATAGGGTTTCAGCGTGTGTGTGTGTGTGCGAGAGAGAAAGAGAGAGAATGAGAGAGAGAGAGAAGGAGAGAGAGAGAGAGAGATAACCCACACAGTATTTATTTCGTTTCATTTTATTTCATTTAAAAATGCAACTAATTGCAATCCACTGTCTCCACCCATCTCGCTTATAGATTGTAATGCTCTTTGAACTTTAGCTATAAATAGACCAATTAGCTATGGTGTTTATTGTTGTTTTTTTTCAATGTCGAACGAAGCCGTCATTTCAAAGTCATTTGATATCAGATTGAATGCTAGAGTCTAACAGGTTTTCATGGCACTGTTTTTTATCAGATGCTCTTTGGGTAATTCTCGATTATCTGCTACCCCCCCCCCCCCCTCAAATCTTGTTGTTGTTTTTTGTCCCCTCTTCATTTTAAGTATCTTATCTTTTTATAGATCTAGGACAGACGCTTCTTCTATACAGAAGATTATTGCTTCTTACGCATATTCGTGGTTTGAATATTTTATATAGTCTTGCATTTCGATATGGCGTCCTAATGATGCTGCAGTAGGTTGCGACTAAAAATGAATACTCCCGGACTCAGAGATTGGGTTACTCGACGTCAAGGTTGTTATTTCCTTAAAGCAAGGGAAAAGTTGCGTACAGGCCACGCATTCCTCTTGCAGGTTTTGACCACAGAATCTAGCTATTTAATCTAGTGCATGGTCAAATAAATATTATCACTATTATAAACAACTAATATAAGAACTTATATTATATATGACTCATCAATAAGCAGATACTACTTTTTTATAATGTCATTGCCTTAATTAATAATGTATTCAAGTTGGCCAAAAAAAAACAAGAAGCTTAATTAATTATTGAACTTCATAAAAAGCTTCATTCATAACAGAAGTGTAATTAGCCCTTATTACGGCTCTTTGATTAAACACAAAAACAAAACAAAAACACCAAAGAAAAACAACTCGGCATCTTTTCAAGTTGCTAGGCAACTATTTATTTTCTCCGTCGTTAACCGGTAGTGACGTCAGCGACTAAGTGGCTATTAAAAGTTTCCCTCTGAAAAAAAGGGACGAAGGGATTGGAGACAGGGTTAAAGCAAACTCATTTTCACAGCGTCTGATATAGTTGTGTTTTTTTTAATTGTGCAAACTAATTTCCGGTTTATTGAACCAGAATCAAGAATTTGTTGCATTTTCGTTTTATTTTTTTGTGTGTGGAGAATTATTGAAAAAATAAATGCCTTTGCAATGTCGCAAAATATTCAAAGAAAACTAAGTTAATAAAATGAAACAAGTCCAAGATGAAGGAATTCGACTGGATGAATTGGATTTTGTTATGATCAAAGGCTGAACACCATAGATAGATAACCTTCCCATGAGTTCTTTGTGTTCGTTTGTTCGCTTCAACGTTTAGATCGCTAGTCAAATAGGCAGAAAAGTTTAAAATATTATTTGTTGGGAAATTTCTGATAAGATAACCTTATTAAAATTACTCCTGTAGTGATTTCATTGTTTTACATTTTTGAATGTATTATGTCTTTCTATCTGATTCCATCTTAGAAAAGCTATATAGAGCTATACATCTGCAGCAATTGTTTCTTTTAGTAAACAAAAAGTCTTTGAACTATTTATCTCTCTTTCTCTCTATCTCTCAATCTGTTTATCTACACATCCATCATCTCTCTACCGAAAGTCCCAGTTTCGAATTCTGGTGAAGGCTAGGATTTGTCCCTAGGCCTGGAGTTTGTCCCCGAGTTTACATGACGTTAGCTGGAGCGATGTAAATGCTACTAGACGTTGGACTGGCCACACTACCTCTAGTTTGTCTTAGACAAAAGGCCATATATATATACATATATACACACACAGCCATATCCCTAGTATCAATTTTCTTGGTGTTGACGTGTATACGTGTATTTGCTTAATGAATACAATTATTGTTATATCAAGAAAATTACTCCCCTTATAGGAAGCAGGCTAGAGTTATCCCTCAATAATCAATATTGTCTCCTAATGAATACAGTTGAAAATTCTATTTAGAGAGACACAACCAACGGATCAATAGATGGCTGTTTATTGAGCAAGTCTGTTGCAAACAGACATAACTATACCACAATATTTAAGTATACATTATAATACGCTTCACTATACACTTCACTACACTACACTTACACTACACTACACTACACTACACTACACTACACTACACTACACTACACTACACTGCACTAAACTACACTACACTACACTGTACTGTACTGTACTGTACTGTACTGTACTGAACTGTACTTTACTGTACTATACTGTGATATACTGTACTTTACCATTCTATGCTTTAAAGCGGTGATGTAGCAAGGTTCTGGTGGGCTTTTAAGATGAACTTCATTGGTGGTCCCCGTCCATTGTAAGTCTAATTGTAAAGAATGACTCCACTGGCTGCCTTCCCATTTCATTGACCAACGGGTCCTTGCCCATTGCACTACCTACAACATCTATAAGTGCGCGACTGATCTAAAGTAAAGTAAGAAGAATATAATGAAAGACACACCAACATTTATACGTCCATACAGCAGAGGTAGAAATATTATTAGTATTGGTATCAACATGACAGTTTTGGTAACTTCGTAGATTAACACTCTTGGTTATACTTTACAGATTCCACGAAGTCTCCTTCGTCCAAAGAGACGCCAAAGAATACAGAGGTACACCAGTCCTCCCCCGAGTCACAGCGGCCTCACGAGGACGACGAGTTTCAGATTGCCGCCGACCTTACCTTGTACGCCAACCCCCTTAGGTGCCTCCATCACAAGAAGGCGGATCACGGGGTCAAGGACGCCCAGGGTCACCAAGGGCAAGGCAAGAGCGTCACAGAGGAGGCAGCGGAGGAGGCAGGGGACATCATCGCCGCCGACTTGACAATGTACGGGAGCCCGTTAGACGATAATTGACGTGTACGGAAAGCCACTTTGGTTAGTTATGAATTTATCGAATTATTTTTTAACAGTGATAAGAAAGGCCTTTGTGATGCTATTTTGCATTTTGGTGACAAATAAACAAAACTTTTTGTAACTTAAACTGAAAAAGTGTTCTTCATTTATTCTTGTTCGTTCTCAATATCATGCTTGAGGATTTAGTCCAATACTTGGCACTGTACAGTGGCTGTGAGATGCTCGTGTTTACAATAAAGTTTTTTCTTTCTTTAATCAACATTTGTTAATTTATTCAACTATTTATTCGGGTAGAGTTTCCCAAATGCCTGGCCAGGACAACAAAAGTGAAATTACTGTGTCGCGCATAGAAGATCTATAATGTCTCTATAAAAAAAAAACGGACGAAGACTTTGACGGCTTTGACGTCCAGTGCGTAACATGGGAAGGGGTGGATCAAGAGAGACACAGCAAGACTCAGTCCGATATTAGCCACCCCGAGGCATGCCGATAGGGCATGTAGAGTAACAAAGGAAACGATCTCCGCAGTCACACGCACTACACTTTTCTCCCCACCTGCGGAATTCCTCAAAATCGTTAAAGTGGTGGCTCGCTCGTATTCCTGCACTGTCGCCTGGAGCACAATTTCCAGACTATAAGCCTGGACACCCATGCACCGGGCTCGGCGAGACGGACTGTTGCGCACATTTCTTCCTCCCCACCGAGTTTCAGTGCCTCTCGCCAGTGCAATGAAATCCTGGACGCGCAACATTGGTACAGAGGTGCGCGAATAGAAGAAGAAATGCTCAAAATCCATTTCAGACAACCGTAAGTACTAGCAATAAACCTATAACGTACCTTTCGTTATCAGTGGTCATTGTTGATGTTTGACCCTCGCTATAGCTGCAGCCCTCAAATACAGACGTCTATAGTCTCTAACACATTCTAGAAATCCCCTTATATTTGAATTATAGGCTAGTATATAGATGCTAAACATGTGGGTCGTGAAATACAAGTATAAAAATAACAAGGTCGTGAGAAAAAAACAACAATGAAAAGGTTTAATTAATTATAACTATTAGGTTCACGGTAATTGTGTGGTATTGTGGTGAATAGTAGGCCTCTTTGGTTGTACTTTACTATTAGCCACACACTCCGACCTAGTTGATTAGTTTTAATCAATATATTATTCTCTAATATCTAACTAATTTTCTTATACACGAGGTATAACAATGAGAATTTGCCATTTGTTGGAATCAATCTAGAATTGAACTAAAATTAATACAGAAAAGAGACGCTAAGTTTATTAGAATTAAATGTTCACAACTGACAAGAGTAACAAACAACACTAGTTGAATCATAAAAACCCAGAAAAACTAGAGGACAGATAGACAAAAAAGTAAATAATACTATAAAGTATAAAACGCAACGAAATACGAATCGTACTGACTTTTAGAAGAAGGGACTTGGTTAGGCCTACTATTAATGAAGTAATGCCTAGCCTACACTTCTGCATATATCAGTGTCCATGGGCGCCCGCAGAAATTTTTCTAGGGGGGGGGGGCAAAATATTTTTAGTAATGTTTTAATGTAGTTTTAATTTACTGAGCGTATTTGTATGGTGAACGAACGGACAGAACACTGTAGTAATGAAGGGCATACTGTAGCACCAAATTTTTTATTAGCACAATATATGTAGGCCTATATAATAGACGTAAACAATACAACAAACCTTACTTTAAACAAACAATATTACAACTTAAATTTAAAATAAAATGTATTCTTTATTCAAGAACTGGAGTCGTCTGTTATCGCTACAAAACATATCTCCAATTTTGTCCATAAACTTTTTTAAACAACAGTTTAACGTAAATTATTTAAATCCTCTAATAATTAAATCTTGTTATGAACACCACAATGTTGAATGTATATAGTGTATATAAAGACATAATAATAATCAGTAAAATTTGTTATATCACAAAACAGAACTTTTTTCGGCATCACTATTGAATCAAACGTGGAAACATTTGTTAATAAAAGGGAGATAATTAATTCGTTTCATTTGAACTAATATTTCTGTATATTTTTCTTTTATAAAAAAGAATTAATGGCTTACATTTATAACTTTAAAATGATCAAACTGTAAAAAGTATTTGAACATTATATTATATTTTGTCCCTTAATCCGTTTGAATCCTTTAAATTAATGTCAAAGCTATCGTTAAATGGTATAGATATGTAGCAATCATACAAACTAAGTAGTTATTGTGATGCTTAAAAGTATACATGTAAATTATTTAGTCATATAATATTTACATTTTATTAACATGTGTTAGGGCGACAGTGAACGGTCAGCAGGGTTGACAGTCCGGTGAATCAACAATAGGACCAGCCGGCCGCACACCATATTTACCAAATACTAACCCCTACTTTATCGAAAAGTCATTGCGATTCCTATTCCTTATTAGTTGAATAACCCCGTTGAGAACCTATGATCTAAGCCATGTTTTTACACGACGTAATGTGCTACCATACCTGTCTCACGTCTAGGAGACAAACCTCCTCCAAGATCCTTTCAGTTAAGCTTGGAGCCTCGCAGCTCCAGTGTACATCCGCCACCACGAGGAGGTACTGCATAGGACTTGTTGTGGAAAGGCTATATACTAGCCAGAGAGACTTACTAATTGCACACCTTTTAAAGTTACACTGCTAGCCAGCGGTGACTGCTAGCATAGTGCTGTCACACTAGACGCGTCACACAGCCATTTAGCAGATTTCGTTACATTATATAAGAACAAAGGGGACCGCAGCGAGTGCAAAAAGACAGAGGAATCTCCCTCTTGAGCATAGTTGCTAAGATCTTTGCAAGAGGCACTATCAAGGATGCAGGTGCTGGCATCTAGAGACTATCAAGAGTCTCAGTGCGGTTTCAGAAGCGGCAGATCCACTATAGACATGATCCCCTCCCTTCGACTGCTACAAGAGAGGTTCCGCGAGATGAATAAGCCATTATACATTGCTTTCATTGATTTCACTAAAGCATTTGATATGGTCAGCAGAAGTGGACTCCTCAAACTCCTGGTAAAAATAGGATTCCCTCCAAAAACTGCTCTCTTTCATTGCCTGTTTTTTTTTTTAAAGAAAACCAGGTGCACAGTGAAGTTTAATCAGAGCCCTTTGAAGTCCGCTGCGGTGTTAAACAAGACTGTGTACTTGCACCCACCTTGTTTGGAATATTCTTCTCATGTCTACTGCACTATGCTTATGGAGACTGCAACGAGGGTGTCTACCTTGACACAAGGAGATCTGGAAAGCTTTTCAATCTAAACAGGCTCAAAGCCAAAATCTCAAGCAGTGTGCTCCTAGATGGGGAGATTAATAGTAGAATAGCTAAAGCCATGGGTACTATGGCAAGATTTAAAAAAAAAAGAGTCTCGATGAACACACTGCTTACACGCTCCATTAAGTCACTAGTTTATCGAACATGCGTTCTGAGTACCCTGCTGAACGGCATTGAAACATGGAGCACATATTCCTGGGAAGAGAGAAACCTGAACACCTTTCACCTCAGGTATCTCAGACGCATTTTAGATATAAGATGGCAGGACAGGGTTTCAAACGCAGAGGTCCTACGAAGAGCAGAGTGTCAAGACATCCGCATTACTCTCAGTAACAGACGTCTCAGCTGGCTAGGTCATGTACGCCGAATGCCACTGGGTCGACTTCCACAGGACATTCTATATGGAACGTTAGCTTCGGGACAGGGACCTGCTGGACGTCCAAAACTGAGATTTTCGGATGTCTGCAAAAGAGATATAAAACAACTACAAATTGACCCAGTTGGGAGATCCTGGCGCAGGATAGACCCACTTGGAGGGCAGGAATCAAAGAAGGTTCCAGGCTTGCGGGCGAGAGCGCGCCAGGAAAAAGACGGTGGAGAAATATGTGGTCCACTCCGCTACATTCAACTGCAGCAAGTGTGACCGTGCCTGTACGTCCACGATTGGCCTCTTTAGCCAAATGAGGGCTTGCAAGGGAAATGAATCGTCTCTCGAGACGTAAAATGCCGACGAATTTACTGAACGATTGCTCCACCGTACATGTTGTTGCTGGTAATGTTAGCAAAACAAGTAAGGCATTCCTGACAGCCGGATAAAACTTTGTAAAAGGTAACAAGTCGATGAAATCTTGGCTACTGTTGTATTCTCACTTTTTCCGAAAATCAAACTAACTCAAGGCTTCACTATCAAAATTATCAATGTGGTATACCTGATTAATCCCCAAAGATAATGAGATCGATATAACAATGGAAATAGTCACAGTTGTTACAATTAATTATACATTTTTAATTTAAAAAAAATTTCAATTTTAGTAAAAAAAAAATTTTTAATCTATCAATCCAGGGGGGGGGGGGCAAGTGGCCCCCCTTGCCCCCTCCTGCGGGCGCCCATGTCAGTGTCTGATATTATCAAGAAAATACTTTTATCTCCAGTGCATGTATCTGCATTTATTTTCTTGTATTTTATGTTTTTCGTATAATATATTTGTGTTATTGCAAGCAAAGTATCCGTCGGACCAAACTGATCTTAGGGCCAGTGAAGCAGCGTTCACCAGTTTCTGTGGCCACGGTACAATGCCCAGCCGCCTTTACTCTTACTCCAACTAATGTCTAGTCTCCACCAGAGCTGGGTAGACTCAGAGACACCCTGCAGTTCTGGGAACAAATACTAGCCTTCACCAGGATTCGAACCCAGGACCTTCGGTACTCCAGCCTAACGCGCTGCCGCTCGGCCACCATCAAAAGAGTGATGTAATCTTAAAAAGATTTTACAGACTTAGATATTGACTAAGGCGGGTTTAGTCATGTTCTTGTATAAAATTAGTTCTATGTGATTTTGTTTCTTTGAGCTTACAATATGTTTGTCTTTATCAGCGCAATGCAAATAAATAATTATTATTTACATGGATACTACTATTACATTATAATTCCAGTTTATTACGATATTAACAAAATATTAAAAACTTTGTCCTAACTTTAAAAGTCGGCGCTGCAGCGAAGATAAGGGGGCGTTATTTTGTAGGTCATATTGTTCATTAACCAGAATAGAATTGTGTTCCTTTGTTAAGGTTTGAGGCCTATGTCACCATATTCTGAGTTCTGAGTCGAACGAAGGTCCCATGAAATAAAACAAAATACAAAGCTTACAAAGAGCGAAGCTGTGTTTTGTTTATCGATCTTGACAAAAGCAGGGAAGTCAAATTGTGTATTTTTAAATATTATTCTATCATTATCTTTTTTTTAAATCTCAATTAGGCCCTATATAAATATTAATAGTGGACTATTATATATATATATATATATATATATATATATGTAATTTAAAATTTAATGTAAGGGAGATAACTCCCAAGCTACTTTTACGCTTGACGCAGTTGTCGTTACTTGCTTGAGTTTTCTGTGCTGACTCACTCTCCAGCGTCTGGAGTTCGAACATCGAAGTCTCCAATAGTTGCCAGGGATGCGATGCCGTGTACAGGGAGAAGGAAGGGGGGGGGGGGGAATTAAAACAACAATACATTAACAAAGGACACATTGCATTTACACAATGACTCGTTTTCTGGTGAAACCTTATAGGCCAGTGCATTTCAAAATTGTGGTTCACGGACCGGCGCCGGTAGTCAAGATTAGGCAAACAATAGTATACATTTTTACATTGAATCAATCGTAAGTAACATCATGATTTTACTAATATGTTGGTAACGGATTAGTTTACCTATAAGCCTATTAAAGGAAAAACGTTACTCCAATGAAAACCTGCGAGCATTAAAATACAAGAGAACACACTGTGTCTTGTCACTTAGAAATAGACTAGTACTAGTAGGGGCCTATTGGATAAGTAGACAAGACGTGGACATTACCACAGCAAGTAAAAGACAGCATGCAACAACTGGAGCGCAACATCAACTAACTAATGCATCTTTTTAACAATTATTGAACCGCCGTAAAAATTGCTAGTAGGCTATTTTGTTTTAACTAAATGTTTAGGTCAGTGTAAGGGGTGCGGCTTATAGGCTACAGATGCGGCATCTAAACTGATATTGACGATATGTAGGCTACCGTAAGTGACATCACTGAAAAGACAAGACTCTTAATGGTCGTAAAGAACTCAACAATCTTGAAATGTAATTGAATGTTGCAATAAATCTATTTTTATCAATTTGTTTTATTTTAATAACTAAATACAATAAAATAACTGTTTCTCCAGACACTTTATATCAACATACCGTTTATCAGCGTTTCTTAGTTCGTGACCTGGTTAAGTATGACAAAGCCGTCATTTTATACGGAATGATAAGGGTTCTTGATCTACCGCTACATTGTGTGTTTTTATGCTAGGCTTACTTATCTGTTGTTTACTCTACGCCTACGGAAATTTATTTTGTAACATAGAGCCTAACGGAATTTCTTTGATCTTTGAATTCGTTAATTATAAAATATTTGGAAAGTCAGCTAAATTTAACAAGTCTTTCAGATAGCCGCCGACCTTACCTTGTACGCCAACCCCCTTAGGTGCCTCCACCACAAGAAGGCGGATCCCGGGGTCAAGGACGCTCAGGGTCAAGAACGTCACAGAGGAGGCAGCGGAGGAGGCAGGGGACATCATCGCCGCCGACTTGACAATGTACGGGAGCCCGTTAGACGATAATTGGCTCCTGGGCTTTTAAATGGCATATAATAATATATTTAATCTTCCCTAGAAAAATAAATAACAATTCACAAACAGTAACAATGAAAAATAAAAAATATGGATCTAGAAATTAGACATTTATACAGATTTACCAAACAGATTTTTAGTGCGTTTCATGCTCGTGAACTTCAATGATTTATAACCTGCGTCTTATACACAGGTGCGGATTATAATTGAGATTTAACGGTACATTGACTCCTGTAAATATAATCTTGTAAATACTAGCAGGCACCCAGCTATAATATTTAGACCTCATCTGGGGCACTCCTTTTAATTATAGTAAACGTGGCATTCTTGCATCTTGTTTTACCTGAGCTTGCCATTTTTCTTAATGGTCAAAATTTGTTCCTGCAACTTACTTTACGGAAAAAGCCATATCATCAAGACCAACAGTGGATTCAGCATCTTTTTTTTGCCTGAGCTCCCCATTTGATAATTTTATCGTGGCAACCAGATGTTTTTACATCGTATTTTGTCTGAACTATAACGTTCAGGAAATAAATTAAGTCATCAAAGACAACTTAAAATACGAAAGTAAAAATAAAATCTAACGTCACGTAAACAAATTATACTCCAAAATGTGAACTAGAAAAAAACAAACTATGTGAAAAGAATAATGGGCCGTATTGCTGCTGAGAGTTAACACCCTTGCCCCATATACAAGTCAATCTTATATACCGTAATTGTAAAGATTGCTGCTGAGAGTTAACACCCTTGCCCCTTATACAAGTCAATCTTATATACCGTAATTGTAGAGATTGCTGCTGAGAGTTAACACCCTTGCCCCTTATACAAGTCGATCTTATATACCGTAATTGTAAAATGGGCAAGGGTGTTAACTCTCAGCAGCAATACGGCCCATTAAAAGCATACGTACACTTTCTGGAAAATAAAAAATGTATCGTGAAAAAAAAAAATTGTACAAAAGTGAAACAATTAAAATTATAAAACAATAATAAAAAAAGAGTAAAGATTCAGAGAGAAAAATTGAATATAAGCGTAATAGTAATGCTGATCACTTGGGTAGCACGTCTATCCACGGCTGTTAACGTTTGACTATCCACCATTAAAGTTATAGGGAAACAGCCCAAATAAAAGAAAAAAGTTAATTAAAGAAGAGGATAAAACAAGTTATATTTTTAAAAAAATGATTACAGTAGTTAATATAATATTATAGAGGGGGAAGTAAAAATATGTACAATGTGATAAAGTCAATATTACTATTGAAAAAAAATGAGTCGAAATTCATTAAATTGTTTTGAAAAAAAATGTTCTATAATAAAAAGTAAACTTTATAAAAGAGTAAAAATAAACAAAAGGAATACAACAAAATCAGAAGATTATAAATCAATGACTATATAAAAAATTAACAAGAGGAATACAACAAAATCAGAAGATTATAAATCAATGACTATATAAAAAATTAACAAGAGGAATACAACAAAATCAGAAGATTATAAATCAATGACTATATAAAAAATTAACAAGAGGAATACAACAAAATCAGAAGATTATAAATCAATGACTATATAAAAAATTAACAAGAGGAATACAACAAAATCAGAAGATTATAAATCAATGACTATATAAAAAATTAACAAGAGGAATACAACAAAATCAGAAGATTATAAATCAATGACTATATAAAAAATTAACAAGAGGAATACAACAAAATCAGAAGATTATAAATCAATGACTATATACAAATTAACAAGAGGAATACAACAAAAGCAGAAGATTATAAATCAATGACTATATAAAAAAAAAGATATAAGACCAAAAAAACAACAAAGAAAATTAATTGAAAAGAGCTATACTATAAAAAAAAGTCAAATGTATATTGTAACAAGAACTAAACAATAACAAAGAAGTAATTCAGTGTTATTGTAGTAACCGAAATAAACATATTGCACGAGAATTATTATTTTCAACTAAATAATATGTAAATCATAGATTATAATTCTTCAAAAGTTGTTGTTTTCTTTTGGAAAGTAAAATGATTTCAATTCACATCTAACAAAGCTACCGATGTAGCATTACCTTTAAACACATTTAATATTTTCCTTATTCAATGTTTCACACCTGATCGAGTCTTATATCTTATACACCCCTTACTTTAGTCGTAACATCGTCTTATAAATATAAATAAATATTTTAAAGATAAGAGAAATAGACATTTAGAAATAAAAAAATAAAATATGGTTTAAAAAAGAGTAATAGCTTTACGAATATACTTAAAAGCCTCGTGTGGGGAAAACACGATCAGAAAAGATGTAAAAAAAAATATTTCGAAAAATATGTAGACCTTGATATTTACCGAGTTAAAAGGAATCGAACAAAAATGGATTTAACTCTTACAGTCCCGGGCGCATATATAGCGCAACTGAAGGCAGCATAGATAGAAGTAGGTCGGTACGGGAAGGGTTAAACAACTTTATTTGAAAAGTGGAGAAGAAAAAAATATAATGATTCAGCACAAAATTAAAATATAAACTTAGAGCTGGGGATTTCCTCTCAGAGGAATCGACAGAGGGGAAGGTGTAAAGTAGGACGCATGATATAAACAATCTGGACCCTCTCAAGAGGGAAGGTGCTTTTTGTTTACACCTTGTGACGAGGTTAAAGCAATTACGTGTTTGTTTTTATTTTTAATGATTTTTTATTATTTATAATATATTTTTTTTTTAAGTTTTAAATTAATCTCTTGAACAAAAAAACAACAAAACGCGACGCAACTGGTTTGAAGACATTTTTTTTGTATTTATATTATTGGAAAGGAGATAATTCTCATGCTTCTGTTACGATTGACGCAGTTGTCGTTACTTGCTTGAGTTTTCTGATCTGACTCAATCTCCAGCGTCTGTAGTTCGAACATCGGCGTCTCCAATAGTTGCCAAGGATACGATGCTGTGTACAAGTTGGGTTGGAGGTGGGGGGGGGGTGTGAAGTGGAAATTAAAACAACTAAGCATTAATAAAGGACAGAATGGATTAATTTAAGGACACGTTTTCTGTTAAACGATTATACTATAGCAATAGGCAGCAATAATCGTACAACAAGTGATACTAATGTATTAAGTAGACTGAAGAGCTTTAATTACTTTCAGTCTTTATACTAGTGGTCTATAAAGCTAAAAAGCAAAAACAGAGCAAATCTATCTATCTATCTATTTATCTATCTTTCTATCTATCTATTTATCTATCTTTCTATCTATCTATCTATCCACCTGTATATATCTATCTATTTATCTATCTATATATCCACCTGTATCTATCTATCTATTTATCTATCTTTCTATCTATCTATATATCCAACTGTATCTATCTATCTATTTATCTATCTATCTACCTATCCACCTGTATCTATCTATCTATCTATTTATCTATCTATCCACCTGTCTGACTATCTGTTAATCCATCAAATCAAAAAATCAATATGTCTTTTTGCTTTCTGTCGCTCTGTCTATCCATCAATCGATGTTTTTATCTATCTAGCTATCGATCGATCTATTTATCCATCTATCTTTCAATCAACCAATCAATATAACTATCAATATCTATCCATCTATTTATCTATATATAGATATCTAAAAATATATATCAATCAGTCAATCTATATATCAACCTGACATTTATTCCCTGTGATTTGTTTACTTTTCTATCGATACATCAATATATATATATATAAATATATATATATATATATATATATATATATATATATATATATATATATTTCAATCAATCAATCTATCTATCAACCTGACATTTATTCCCTTGTTTTCTTTACTTTTCTATCTCTGCATCTATCTTACAGCTTGTCATCCTTCTTGTCCAACTTTATCTATCCGCCTAACTAAACGATGAAAACATTTAATGTCCAAGTAGCCTACTTTATTTATGCCAATACATTCAATGTTTAAAGGTAGACTACAACTTACCCTTTTACCAGTTTCCGGCGACACCTCTGTATCGTTTGCTGCTACTGTGACACTTTCTGGTGTTGTGGTTGTCGTCCTTCCTGTCCCATACCTCCATCTTCTTCTACCGTAGCAGATCCACCATAACCTGTTGCGTACCAGTGACCGCTGAAACTGGAAACAAACAAGGAAACAATGAAATAGTCTTGAGTGCAGGATTGTTTTCATACACAAGTATCTCTTTTCAGGCTAAGACTATAATAAGAAGGGCCGCTTGCTCTATTTTTAGAGCTTATATGTTCTTTTCCAGTGCGCATCCAATAACGCTGTCTAAAATGGCTTCTACGCTCCTACGTTTGCATAAATGTTTCCGCTGTATACAACTTTCGATTTCAATTTTTCCATAAGAGAATCATAGCGATTAAATAAAAAAAAAACGAAAGTGCACAGTACAAAAGGGAATCGGGAATTCCGAAAAGAAGTCATTCGAGTCATCAAAGAGCAGAAATATTAAAGCAACCGGTCCATCTTATTATAGTCTTTGTTATAATTTTAAATTCTTATACATGTATTGTCGTTCCTACAATCAACTGACCTCTTCAACGTCTCTGCCTGTTTCCTTGCCGACCTCCTCACCACTTTCATTGTCGGTCCCTTCTTCAACGTCAGCTTCTTCCTTCTCTCCCTTCTCATCTTGGTCGTCTTCCTTTGTGGGCTGCGTCGTCAGCTGACCGTTGGCCTCTTCTTGGCATTCAGCCAAGTACAGCGCACAGAACAGCACACAGGTGAAGAGCAGCAACTTTAGTCCAGACATTTCTGTGGGATTAGAAAATACATTACACGTTGAATTTTAGATTCAACATCATATACGAACAAGGCCGTATTTAGGATTGTGGGGAATAAATTAATTTTATTTCAGATTTTCCACGAAAGAATGGGGATGTCACTAAACGATTCTATTTGGGGTTTGTGGAGGCCCCTGTTCCAATGGAACATGCCTAAATACGCCACTGTATACACATAAAATTATAGTCAAATTATTTTTTTTTTTTTTTTGGTTACGGCCCGTGTCTTCAGTCTATAGTCAAGGGTCTGGTTCATGTAACATCGCACAAGGGGATTGTGTGGCCATCACAATGACCAGGTGGATATCAACCAAAAACTTGAAAGGTCGCCAGCGGAACCCGGGAAAAAAATAACTTTCGGGATTGAACTGGGGACATTGAGAATTTTTACAAAAAATATTTTTTCTCTCAAACTTTATTTTCACAAAATTTATCAAATGTTTCAATTATAATTAAAAAATAAAGCTATGTTCAAAACTAGAACATTGTTTCGAACATTTTTACAAACTCTAGAAAAAATCTATTTATATTATTTTTGTTTAATGTGTTAGCCGTTTATGAAGTAATTTTTATAAGGAAAGCGTTTAAAAAAAAATGATTAAGCTGCAACATTTAATGTTCTAAAATTAAATAATTGGGCCTAATGTTAAGAAAAAATACAACTTGACGCTTTAATGTGAGTGTAAAAATACAGCAAACGACACAATCTCCTGACATCTTTTTTCTTAAGGTTGGTCAAAATAAGCTTTAACTCTATTTCTTGTAAATAGAACACTACTTAATACTGTCCGTTATCTCACATAGCCACGTACTTAACTTAATTCAAATTTTCCTTACTAAGTTGTAAAAATCTATAATGATGTTACATTTACTTAATTCAAATTTTCCTTACTAAGTTGTAAAAATCTGTAATGATGTTACATTAACTTAATTCAAATTTTCCTTACTAAGTTGTAAAAATCTGTAATGATGTTACATTTACTTAATTCAAATTTTCCTTACTAAGTTGTAAAAATCTGTAATGATGTTACATTTACTTAATTCAAATTTTCCTTACTAAGTTGTAAAAATCTGTAATGATGTTACATTAACTTAATTCAAATTTTCCTTACTAAGTTGTAAAAATCTGTAATGATGTTACATTAACTTAATTCAAATTTTCCTTACTAAGTTGTAAAAATCTGTAATGATGTTACATTTACTTAATTCAAATTTTCCTTACTAAGTTGTAAAAATCTGTAATGATGTTACATTAACTTAATTCAAATTTTCCTTACTAAGTTGTAAAAATCTGTAATGATGTTACATTTACTTAATTCAAATTTTCCTTACTAAGTTGTAAAAATCTGTAATGATGTTACATTTACTTAATTCAAATTTTCCTTACTAAGTTGTAAAAATCTGTAATGATGTTACATTTACTTAATTCAAATTTTCCTTACTAAGTTGTAAAAATCTGTAATGATGTTACATTTACTTAATTCAAATTTTCCTTACTAAGTTGTAAAAATCTGTAATGATGTTACATTAACTTAATTCAAATTTTCCTTACTAAGTTGTAAAAATCTGTAATGATGTTACATTTACTTAATTCAAATTTTCCTTACTAAGTTGTAAAAATCTGTAATGATGTTACATTTACTTAATTCAAATTTTCCTTACTAAGTTGTAAAAATCTGTAATGATGTTACATTAACTTAATTCAAATTTTCCTTACTAAGTTGTAAAAATCTGTAATGATGTTACATTTACTTAATTCAAATTTTCCTTACTAAGTTGTAAAAATCTGTAATGATGTTACATTAACTTAATTCAAATTTTCCTTACTAAGTTGTAAAAATCTGTAATGATGTTACATTTACTTAATTCAAATTTTCCTTACTAAGTTGTAAAAATCTGTAATGATGTTACATTTACTTAATTCAAATTTTCCTTACTAAGTTGTAAAAATCTGTAATGATGTTACATTTACTTAATTCAAATTTTCCTTACTAAGTTGTAAAAATCTGTAATGATGTTACATTTACTTAATTCAAATTTTCCTTACTAAGTTGTAAAAATCTGTAATGATGTTACATTTACTTCATTCAAATTTTCCTTACTAAGTTGTAAAAATCTGTAATGATGTTACATTTACTTAATTCAAATTTTCCTTACTAAGTTGTAAAAATCTGTAATGATGTTACATTAACTTAATTCAAATTTTCCTTACTAAGTTGTAAAAATCTGTAATGATGTTACATTTACTTAATTCAAATTTTCCTTACTAAGTTGTAAAAATCTGTAATGATGTTACATTAACTTAATTCAAATTTTCCTTACTAAGTTGTAAAAATCTGTAATGATGTTACATTTACTTAATTCAAATTTTCCTTACTAAGTTGTAAAAATCTGTAATGATGTTACATTTACTTAATTCAAATTTTCCTTACTAAGTTGTAAAAATCTGTAATGATGTTACATTTACTTCATTCAAATTTTCCTTACTAAGTTGTAAAAATCTGTAATGATGTTACATTTACTTAATTCAAATTTTCCTTACTAAGTTGTAAAAATCTATAATGATGTTACATTTACTTAATTCAAATTTTCCTTACTAAGTTGTAAAAATCTATAACGATCTTACATTATCCATCAATTCTAAAAGCCTAAAGAATTAACGAAACTGTATCAAGGTATGCTTACCTAAGTTTACACTCAAACTCAGAAACACACGCAGTCCGTTTTATAAAGTTATCTCACTGATGTAAACTTTCACAGCTATTATCGATGGAGTTTGGGGTGGGGGGGGGGGGGTAGGGGGTGTTGTATCGGCCAGGGGGGTTTTCAAGCATCAGTGTGAAGAGCCAGAGTTAACACACTTCTGGAACCATAAACTATAAACATGTCTGCTTCGTCTCTTAAATCTACAGAGCCGCAGGTTGCGTTTTTACAACATGGGAGATAACGAAATATGAACTTAAAATGTATTCGTATGACGTGTACATGACATATCAAGTCATCGAATGTTTACATATATAAGGAGAAAAAAAAATTGTCCATTCAATAACAAAACACCACACTCATACATTATATATACCAATCACTGCACTCTGTCTAAATGTATACACCACAAACACACACACATATTATATCAAATTGAAACACCACACACAACTGAGTATACAATAAAACACCACACACGAAACTTTGAAATTGTATAAAATAAAACACCACACAAATAACTTTGTATAAAAAAAAACACCACACGCGAAACTTTGAAATTGTATAAAATAAAACACCACACACACAACTTTGTATACAATAAAACATCACACACGAAACTTTGAAATTGTATAAAAAAACACCACACACACAACTTTGTATAAAATAAAACACCACACACAAAACTGAGTATAAAATAAACACCACACTAGAAACTGTGTATAAAATAAAACACCACACACGAAACTGTGTATAAAATAAAACACCACACACGAAACTTTGAAATTGTATAAAATAAAACACCACACACGAAACTGTGTATAAAATAAAACCACACACACGAAACTGTGTATAAAATAAAACACCACACACGAAACTGTATAAAATAAAACACCACACACGAAACTGTGTATAAAATAAAACACCACACACGAAACTGTGTATAAAATAAAACACCACACACGAAACTGTGTATAAAATAAAACACCACACACGAAACTGTGTATAAAATAAAACACCACACACGAAACTGTGTATAAAATAAAACACCACACACGAAACTGTATAAAATAAAACATCACACACGGAACTGTGTATAAAATAAAACACCACACACGAAACTGTGTATAAAATAAAACACCACACACGAAACTGTGTATAAAATAAAACACCACACACGAAACTGTGTATAAAATAAAACACCACACACGAAACTGTATAAAATAAAACACCACTCACACATTTTTGTATAAAATAAAACACCACACACGAAACTTTGAAATTGTATAAAATAAAACACCACACACGAAACTGTGTATAAAATAAAACACCACACACGAAACTGTGTATAAAATAAAACACCACACACGAAACTGTATAAAATAAAACACCACACACGAAACTGTGTATAAAATAAAACACCACACACACAACTTTGTATAAAATAAAACACCACACACGAAACTTTGAAATTGTATAAAATAAAACACCACACACGAAACTGTGTATAAAATAAAACACCACACACGAAACTGTGTATAAAATAAAACACCACACACGAAACTGTGTATAAAATAAAACACCACACACGAAACTGTGTATAAAATAAAACACCACACACACATTTTTGTATAAAATAAAACAGAACACACGAAACTGTATATAAAAAAAACACCACACACATACAGCTTTATAAAAAGTAAATAGGGCATGCACTACACAACACGAGTGCTTTCGTTAAACAGCGTTTACTAAAAAAGAATACAAAATACAATGTTGACAGCAAATCTCTGTTCTGGTCTCATGAAATCACTTCTGTACTCATGGGCCTAATAGTTGGTGAAACGTGGAAACCACCAGTAAGCTTGCATCAATAGCACACACTTGGACTAAGTCATGGGGTACAATCCTCTGCTGTGACTCCGAGAGCTCATCGCTCTCATTTGCATTCGAGAGGCCTAAGAAATGTGTGCAGCGATCCCGCCTCAACCCCGCCCTGGTGCCTGGATGCCCATACCTATAGTATGGGATTTGCGCTACCGGGCGACATTGCAGGTATACCGGCGAGCCACCACGATAATGATCCGAAGGGAATTCGGCAGTGGGAGAAAGATGGTGCATGTGGCTGCGGAAATCGTACCCTAAGACCCCAAGTTACACGGCACGTCCTATGTGGGCTGGCTGGCACCGAGTGGCGCCCGGACAAAACCTTGGTGTGACTCCCCCCCCCTTTTCCCCACTTGGTCCACTCCTGACCATCATTACGCCCCTGGACATAAGAGCCGGAAGGCTTGTCCAGTTTTATTGAGTCAATTTTAGTATATAGTCTCACGAGATAACCCAGGCGTTAAAGCAAAGTCACTGAAAATAAAGGTGAGAAAGTCAATTATTTCTGTGTCACGGCTGGTCATAAAGATATATTTATTTATTTCGCATATTAAGAAATACCATATTTTTCCACGGTATAGTTTGGTTTAGTATACGGATCAGCAAGAACATCATATCTAAAAATGCTTGATCCTGTACAAAATCAATGTCTACGTCTATGTCTAGGAGCATTTAGAACTACTCCATGTACCAGTTTGCAAATAGAAGCAAATGAATCACCACTACAAAATAGAAGACTCAAGCTATCATTACAATATGCACTAAAACTAAAATCCTTACCGAATAATCCAGCGTATTTATGTGTTTTTCATCCTCAAGAAAAAAACAGCTTTACTGAAAACTCAAAATATATACCAACTTTTGGACTTAGAATTGAAAAAGAAATGATCGAAACTAAAATTGAATTTAGATTTATAAAAAGATATTATATACCAAAAACTCCACCATGGCTTTTTGAAATCCTGCCTATAAACTTAGAATTAAACCATAGAAATAAAAAGGATCCTTGCATGGATATGTTCCAAGAAGTGCTACAAAAATACCCAAATTATGTACAAATATACACAGACGGATCGAAAAATGATACAGCGACATCTTCGGTTGCTCTTACCTCAAATAAAAGTAAAAAAAGAAAATATAATTCCAGTATCTCAATAAATACTGCAGAGGCTTTAGCAATATGCCTGGCATTAGACATTGCAGAGGAATCAGAAAACCAAAATTTTGTTATTTTATCCGATTCGTTATCTTGTCTTACTGCTATGGGAAACTGTAATACCAGGAATACCTTGGACATTTTGACAAAATACCAATCAATATATGAAAGAGGCAAACGTGTCGTTTTCTGTTGGGTTCTTGGTCATGCAGGGATAGATGGAAATGAAAAAGCTGACAGAGAGGCTAAAGCCGCCCTGTTGTTATCAGAGAGTATTATCCCAATACCATATCGAGACTTGAAACCTTTAATAATTAAACATGAAAGACAAAAATGGACTAACTTCTTGAAAACCGAATGCAATAAACTGCAGTATTTGGAAAATTCAAAAACCTGGCATGATACAGGCCAACTTGTTCGAAAGGACGCAGTTATTCTCTGCAGACTACATACAGGACATACGAAACTAACACATTCGTTTATCTTAAAACGAGAAATGGCCCCAATGTGTGCTTTCTGCAATGCCAACTTAACAGTGTCTCACATTTTGTTGGAATGTAATACATTTGATGACATTCGACGTAAATTCTATTACTGTAGAACTCTTCATGAACTTTTCAGCAAAATTAAACCAAAACATATAATAAACTATATTAAAGACATACAACTGTACAACAGAATCTAAAGATATAAGAACAATAAAATGGATACAAGAGAAAAATGACAACAACGTTATCAAAAAGGCCCTATATAACCTTCGATGTTGATGAGCCGGAAATTCAACCATTCAATTCAATTCAAAAGCGTCAGACAAGCCCCCATCTGCGTAGTCCGAGTCGATCAGCTTGAGAAGCATACTTCTGAACTTGGCCTCAGTAATCGATCGGTGAAGAGTATGCTGCATTTAGACCTGCATTTCCACATCTACCAATTGTTGCCCGTTTTCAGCTTAAGTACTTTGCATTTAGACCGGCATATGAGATGGGTGCAATTAGTGAATAAAATGACAAACCTCGTTATGTTTATGAGGGATGAAGTTCATTTTGATCTCAATGTCACCGTAACACCCAAAACTACCGTTATTGGACCCCTGCAATAGAACAAATAATATTAGAACAATAGAACAAAACTAATTAGGCCGGTAAAACCTTATATAATAAAACAATGGAACATAGCAAAAGAGAAAAAAAAAGTCTGATATAATCGAACAATAGCACTTAGTATAATATAATAATAGAAAATAGCAGACTAAAACAAGAGAACATAGCATATTAGAACAACATAACATACCATCATTCAACAAAAGAACATAGTGTAATAGAACAACATAACATACCATCATTCAACTAAAAGAACATAGTGTAATAGAACAACATAACATACAATCATTCAACAAAAAAACATAGTGTAATAGAACAACATAACATACCATCATTCAACTAAAAGAACATAGTGTAATAGAACAACATAACATACCATCATTCAACAAAATAACAGTGTAACAGAACAACATAACATACCATCATTCAACTAAAAGAACATAGTGTAAAAGAATAACATAACATACCATCATTCAACAAAATAACATAGTGTAATAGAACAACATAACATACCATCATTCAACAAAAGAACATAGTGTAATAGAAGGCTATTCCAAAACAGAATAAAACAATACATCTAAGCATAGCTCCCTGGGTTTTTGTTAAGGATTACCTCCCCTTTATTAACTCGTGGTCACAGTCCTTTTGTTGACCCCAGAATGACCTTTGTCCGTCTGGCGATGAAGCGTGAGGACAGACTGAGTGTGTATGGAGAGAGAGAAGGATGTGTAGATTTTAGTTAGAGAGTTAGAGTAGACTGATAATGCTTGTTTTTTTATGACTACTTGTGTTTTACTAAATTGTATTTTGTTTTATGAACTGTGGAGCTCTGTGTCATTTTGTAATAAAAAGTTTTAATTTAGTGTTCCTGGAGTCTCATTTATAATTACTTGGAAGGAAAATAAGAAGTATTATTGATTGAACAAACGACCCTAAACACCGAGACGTAACACTATTGTATCAACATTTGAATTTAGTTGTCAAGATATTATTCGAGCAATAGGTTGATTACCAGTAATAGTTATCTATTTACGCTAAAAATATAATTTAAAACCAGTAGCCCAAAATTTACAATAATTGTAATAAGCGAACAGATACGTAGTAATCATACAAACTGAGTAGTTAATTTAATGTTTCTAAATATACATATAATTTTTTTAATCATGTAATATTTTTACTATTTTCAACTATCTTTTTACAGTTTAATAAATTTAAAAATATAAATTGTAAACCATGTTTTCAAAGGAAACAAAAAAGAAAAATTAGAAATATTAATGCGAAGAAAACGGGTTAATTATCTCCCTTTAATTAATTTCTCTGAATTTGATGCTAGTGATGCCAAACGAGTTAATTGTTTTAATATAACTAGTGTACTTATGAAAACACTCACCTATCTTAATATGCCTTAAATTTGGTAAAGAGTTAAATGTTTTGAAATAGATTTCACGGCAAGATATTTCCAGTTTCAATGCAAATCCATTCCAGTGGTCCAACACTTCAAGTGCTTTTCGACCCCGTCCTTGTAAATGCAAGTATAACTCATTGATAAACATCGGCATTAACAATCAGTTCTCCTCATTCAATTCCGAAATAATTTTTTTTCATCAAGATACACCTTAATTGCTTCCACACAAGAAACGAATCTACCCATGACTTTACATATATTCGTATCACTTTGTTCTAGAAGAGACTTGAGAAACTATAAACAATAGATTCAATCACACTTCGCGAGTCCAATAACGAAGAGCTTTGCATACAAACTAAAACAGTAGACGTCCAGTGTGATTCTCATGTAGTTCGCCACGCAGCCCCAATTAATTATGCTGACGCTGACATACGTTTTTTTTATTTGCATTAAAAAATATTCTTGAAGGTCTCTCGCGTGCCACTGAAAATCGTTCTGCGTGGCAAGTCTGACACGCGTTCCTCAGGTTGCCGATCCCTGCACTAGAATAATGCAATATTGCAAAAAAGAACATAACACACTTGAACAATACTTCATAACATATATAGCACATTAGAATGTATCATTAATAGAAATATAGAATATATTTTACTTTACATAATATAAAAAAATAACAATAGAACATAACGCAATAGAACAAATAACAACCAATCGTTGTTTAGGTGTCATGGCCAACATGTTCACCAAAACCTTAAAACAATAAACGAAATAATACAAAAATGTGGCACCAGATATAAGAGTCGGTCATCGAAATGTAGGAGCCGAGGTAAAACAATAAGACTAATAAACGTAACCATCACGTCACAAGGGAGACAACTGGACAAATGCTACAAGCGCCACCTAAAGAAAGAAATATTTTTTTGGATCACACCATCAGGATTCTATAAAAACTGGCCTTGGCATTGTGGAGTAATCATTTATTCAAATGATGTCTGTGTTCAAATAACAAAGAATTTTAAATTGACATTTCATCCACTGTAGCAGTGATGCTCCAACACACAGCTGACGCAAGCAATTTAAAAAAACAGAAACAAAAATACAATGCTAGGAAGTGAAAGATAGAAATCGTCATTAATCTTATATGTTACAGACTCTCCTTTTAATACAGAAGAGTTTTGTGCGAACTACGTTTATCTGTGGTTTAACTTTAGGCTAGCATTTTTTAAATTACGGTATTAAATGTTGTTAAGCTGTTGGTTTTCCTGATTTGTTCAGGCAACCAATTCCATGCTCAGATGCCACTCGGGAAGAATGAGAACTTAAATTATATTTTTTTTCCATATGGAATAAGGTTAGTAGTTTGTTCTTTGCCATTCTGTCCACTAGTGTTTCTAGGTTTAGTGATTTAACTATTGGTGTTACTCTTGTCAGTTGTGGATATTCAACTCTTTTCTGAATTGGATCTATAAAAAAAAAGATGATGAATATTCTAGTACAGGGGTCGGCAACCTATGGAGCGCTTGCAAGGCTTGGCACGCAGAGAGATTTTAAATAGCACGCGGAAGACCACCAAAAAAGTCAATTCAAGTCTCTTCGACGAGAAATTGACAGCTAGAGCAATATGACCTTTAAACTTAAACTGTTGGCACGCTGGATGGATTAGAAACATACTTTGGCACGCTATAATCGAATGGTTGGCTACCCCTGTTCTAGTAGACGTCATAGAAATGTGAGGTAGCATTTTACTTTTATGTCCTCATTGTATCTGTTATATGAGCCCCAAACATTTGTTAGAATTGATGATTTTTCATGTATTATTACTTCTGAGTAGCCCACTTTGCATTCCATGAATGAAATACCATTTTTTTCCATTTTCGTTTTTTTTTTTTTTTTTGGAGCTGAACTTTAAGTGTTTAGTATTTTTTGTTCTGGCCGGTTGCTGTTGTGTTTATGGGTGTTGAAAATGTTAGTCTATTCATTGAACACTGGGCAGAACCTGAGACGAAACTGTCTCTGAAAAAGAGCTTCAAAGACCTTTTTGTTTGGCTAGTGCCTGTGTGCCTTACATAATAACACATCTGTCTCTACAAATCACACCAAGAGCGCACTGAGCATGCTGAATTTAATGGCATGGATATAAGCGCTTTAAAAATTACCATTATTATTATATGTCTGCATCGGAGCTCTGCAGACTTGTTAATAGAAGAAGAATATAGTTATATGTTGGATGTCCACAGATTGTCTCAGTAAATACTGTCTCCTGTGAATATAGTTTTTAAAAAAAGTTATGCTGTCTTCAAACGTTTGTCATGTCGACCTGACCGCCACAAGGTCACGTGTCAGACTGACCTAAAACCCCAAAGCATCGGTTGCAAAAAAAAAAAGCCAATGAAGGTCGATGGGACAAATATTGTCTGCTAAGTTTGGAAGCTGGGGAGGGGGGGGAATAGGCGAATTAATTTTTTAATGAATTACGTCCTCTGCCCCTCCCCACAAGTATACTGATCGCCACATGGTGAGTTTTGATCGTTGCAGCAGTCCGCTAGCGCCACATCCCATTCTTAATGATTATGCATGCATGGTGAACCTAAAAGGTTACAGTAAACCAACATTTCCGGTCCTATTCGTTCACTTACTAACAAAACATTTCTGTGTGCTGCATGACTGGGTGTACTGCGAGTATGAAAAGATGTAGTTGATTACATTGTATTACACTGACTGTTGACCATGCATCTTTGTAAATAATGACTTAAAATTAAAACATTAAACATATAAAACATATGGCAACTAGAATTTGTATACAAATAATTGATCTAATTTATTATGCGCATTTTAATTAAAGTATTTTCCATAAAAAAATTAAAACAAGATAAAATAACACGAAGAACATTTTGTTGCATACTCACTTTTGATATTAATAATATAATCCTCACTCAAATGTTTAGATCCTTTATTCATTTCGGCATGGCCTGAACTTGATGTCGACGTTGCAATAAAATGCTCAACATCAGTGAACGTGATGTATAAACCCTTCCCGTACCGACCTACTTCTATCTATGCTGCCTTCAGTTCCGCTATATACGCGCCCGGGACTGTAAGGGTTAAAACGAGCCGCAAATCTTCTTTTTTTTCTACAACAATGGCTGCCATTGTAAACACAGTTACCGGAAGTTCATCGGATCTGTAGACCCTAACCTATTGGAAGGGTAATGCCTAATTAAGAATGGGCTATAGGGCGTTTGCAATCACGTGACAAAAAGCACGTGATTTGTGTTTACTTTCTGTAATGGTGTACAATTAAATATGGCCGCTGTATTAATAAAGTTTCATATAGGCTCGAGCTTTTTTTAAATGATGTGTTGTGTTTTAAGTCTTATCAAGATTTAAGCTATATTATGTATGTTAAATAAAATAGGCTATTTTATTATTATCATAGACATAGATCATAGACGATGTGAGCCTAATAGTGACTTGACTAGATAGCCTGTTCATCAACACTATCACTTGACATCGTAGCCTAGCCTACGAAACATTAAAAGTGTAGGTCTATAAAGTGAAATTGAAAGTGTAAATAGGTCTAGCCGGCCCTAGCCTAATCACATTAATCAATTAATCTACAGTACTACTATTTACCTCCTTTTTTTTGAGTAGGATAGCCAATATTCAGATGTGAATTTTGCATGATAAAGAAGTACTTCACTTTCACCACGTTACATTTGTACCTCAAGTGGGTTCTTTATTTACACAAAATACGTCACTAAAAACCTAAGCCAAGCCCACTAAGAACGCTCTATAGATGTCACAAAAATGTCCATGTCTCACAAGAATACTGTATAAATAGCATCACTATCGAAAGAAATGGAACAGACACGAGTCGTATTCCTTTATTTTTTTCAAGGGCTTCACAACATCATTGATCAAAACTTTACTGTAATCGATTTCACGTGGTAGTCATTGCCCAGACATGTGATATGGATATTTATAAGTACCAATGACTTAGAAAAAAAAAATCGATTATTGAATGTTGCACAAATATTTTCAAAGCATACGATCGAATGCAAAGTACATTATAAGGGTCAGTGATCCAAGGGAGGGCAAGAGGGATTGGTTCGATTTACATTTAATCGCGTCTGATAGCTTCCCCTAAAAGCATTATATATTATGTCCATTGTTTGTATTGTTGATGTGTTTTTTATGTTACTTTTTTGTTTTTAAAAGGCGGCCAAAGTAATGACGTAGAAAAAAAATGAGTTGTAGCTTTTACAGAAAAATGTTTAATATTTCATGTTGAGCTATAGGTTACATAAACAAATCAAGGAGTCGTTGATAAAAAAAACTTCCGACTGTAAATACTTGTTTGATTTTTTACTTTCCTTTTCCTTATTTGTCCGCTGTTGTTTGCATGCCGCCCAAAGGCGCCATTCATTAAAGACGTCACACATCTAGGGGAAAGATAGAGGAGATTCAAACATGTTTGACGATTTGTGAGATCACAGCAAATAAATGTAAATGAAATTTCCACTTCCATAAGTTTCACTTCACTAGATACTACACTAATAATATTGCTTATTGTAAGACTTTTAACGAAAATAACATTAAGAGTAAATTGGAACATGCTAACTGAATGTGGTAATATGGTGTGTTGGAACATGCTAACTGAATGTGGTAATATGGTGTGTTGGAACATGCTAACTGAATGTGGTAATATGGTGTGTTGGAACATGCTAACTGAATGTGGTAATATGGTGTGTTGGAACATGCTAACTGAATGTGGTAATATGGTGTGTTGGAACATGCTAACTGAATGTGGTAATATGGTGTGTTGGAACATGCTAACTGAATGTGGTAATATGGTGTGTTGGAACATGTTAACTGAATGTGGTAATATGGTGTGTTGGAACATGCTAACTGAATGTGGTAATATGGTGTGTTGGAACATGCTAACTGAATGTGGTAATATGGTGTGTTGGAACATGCTAACTGAATGTGATAATATGGTGTGTTGGAACATGCTAACTGAATGTGGTAATATGGTCTGTTGGAACATGCTAAAAATAGAGCAGGCGGTCCATCTTATAATAGTCAATGACAATAGGATTAATAGGCCTACAAGTATTTAAAGTCGAAAAAAATTTGCTTGAATAAAACGGAACTTGTATGACAATTACTTTATTTAGAATCGGGAATTGCAAAAAAAGACGATAATAGCATAGACAGTTAGCAGCTTTAAGTACCTAGGAGCTATTGTATCCGAAGAAGGCTCCAAAACAGAAATAATGTCCAGGATTGCCCAGACAACAGCATCACTAAAGAGGCTCAAGACTATATGGAAAGACAAGAACCTAGCCCTCAGCACCAAAATCAGGCTGATGCGCTCACTGGTCCTCTCCATTTTCTTATATGCTTGCGAGTCATGGACACTAACAGCGGAGCTGGAAAATAGGATAAACGCCATGGAAATGAGATGCTTCAGGACCCTGCTCGGTATCTGTTACAAAGACCATATCACCAACGAACAGATAAGAAAAAGAATACAACAGGAAATTGGAAAGTATGAAGACCTGCTGGCCACAGCCAAGAAAAGAAAACTGGAATGGTATGGCCACGTCACCAGAACCAACGGGCTTGCAAAGACCATCCTGCAGGGTACCACCAGAGGAGGCAGAAAGAGAGGAAGACCAAAGAAACGTTGGGAAGATAATATCAAGGAATGGACGTACAAAACTGTGCGAGGCAATAAGAACGGCTGAGAGACGGGAGGAGTGGAGGAGGCTGGTTTACATGTCATCTGTGGCGCCCCAACGGTCTAACAGACTACGGGATATGTAGGATGTAGGTAGGTAGGAATAGCATAGACTATAATATACATGCTTTAGTATTTCTGCTATATGATGACTCGAAACACAGATTTTCGGAATTTCCGATTCGTTGTTTCCTTTGCACTTCCGTTTTATTAAATCGCTTCGATTTTCTCAATGAAAAATTAAAATCGAAATATGTATAAAGCGGAAACATTTAGGAAACAACGAGGAGCGTAGAAGTAATTTATGACAGCCTTATTGGTTGCGCACTTTTAAAAAGTTGATATAAGCTCTAAAAATAGAGCAATCGGTCCATCTTATTATAGTCTATGATAATAGCAGAAATATTAAAGCAAGCGATCCATGTATATTATAGTCTATGGCCTATGGTAAAACGAAAGTCAACAGTGCAAACGGGAATCGGGAATTCCGAAAAGAAGTAATTCGAGTCATCAAATAGCAGAAATATTAAAGCAAGCCGTCCATCTTATTATAGTCTTAGGTTCAGTGTTGTTTATTTTCTTTGTGTGTCATAATAATATGTTGAAATTGTTTACAGTTTTTTTAAATTTTATTTTAGATGCGCTAATTAAACAGCTGAGACCAGACTGTGCACCTGGTACAATAACTATTTTTTTACACTGACAAACGCATACAATAACTAACACAGCAGCTCCCCCCCCCTTCCCCACAACAGTATTAGCCTTCACAACTATCCCCCCTCCTTTCTCTATCTCTCTCTCTTCCACCCTACTCCCTCACCCTAATCCAATTAGCCCCCCCCCCCTACCTTCCCACTCCCCGTTAAAAATCGATTGAGTTTGTTTTTTTCTTTTTTTCACCGTAATGTGTAGACTAGACAACAACCATTCCCGAGACAGGCTTTCAAAAGGTCGAGGCATATGACTTCTGGTCTATATTGACTCTCTATATAATTGTATAAATATATATACGTATAGGTAAGAAATGTCGACGCGTGGCTCTCTGGACTGGAACGTACCTGGCCAAGCTTATTACTAAACACACGCACATTGCCAGTTTGTAGTGAGGCTATTCAACCGTGTCCATGATCGATTCTAATCAATCAGGTTGACTTTGAACTTGAGTTGCGGTTGTTGTTGGTTTATGTTGTTGTTTAAGAAAAAAATAAGTATTTGAAGGCGATCTTCATTGTGGTTGTGTTGTCTTCTTTCTACGTTAGACCATAGTGAGTGGAACTGCAGTCGTTATTTCTCTCTCAAACTGAGGTGAACTACAGTCAGGTGAATTTTTAGCAGCGAGCAAATTTTGCAGATTTTATTAAAAAAATATTATGGAGAACGTAAGTAAATTATTTATGCGTTTTTTAAACTACTTATTTTGTTTTTTTTAATTTTTGTTCGATGATTTTATTTGCAGAATAAAATAAATCGAAAAGATTTTAAGAATTTCTTTATCTTTCCCTCCCTTTTCCTCTTCACGCCCTTCTCTCTCTCTCTCTCTCTTTCTCTCTCTCTCTCTTTCTCTCTCTCTTTCTCTCTCTCTCTTCTCTCTCTCTTTCTCTCTCTCTCTTTCTCTCTCTCTCTCATTTCTCTCTCTCTCTTTCTCTCTCTCTCTCATTTCTCTCTCTCTCTTTCTCTCTCTCTCTTTCTCTCTCTTCTCTCCCTCTTTCTCTCTCTCTCTCTCTTTCTCTCTCTCTCTCTTTCTCTCTCTCTCTCTTTCTCTCTCTCTTTCTCTCTCTCTCTTTCTCTCTCTCTCTCATTTCTCGTCTCTCTCTTTCTCTCTCTCTCTTTCTCTCTCTCTCTCTCATTTATCTCTCTCTTTCTCTCTCTCTCTCTTTCTCTCTCTCTCTCATTTATCTCTCTCTCTTTCTCTCTCTCTCTCTTTCTCTCTCTCTCTTTCTCTCTCTCTCATTTATCTCTCTCTCTCTTTCTTTCTCTCTCTCTCATTTATCTCTCTCTCGCATCTCGTCTCTCTCTCTCTCATTTATCTCTCTCTCTCTCTTTCTCTCTCTCTCTCATTTATCTCTCTCTCTCATCTTTCTCTCTCTCTCTCATTTATCTCTCTCTCTCTTCTCTCTCTCTCTCTCATTTATCTCTCTCTCTCTTTCTTTCTCTCTCTCTCACTTTATCTCTCTCTCTCTCATTTATTTCTCTCTCTCTCTCTCTTTCTCTCTCTCTCTCATTTATCTCTCTCATTCTCTCTCTTCTCTCTCTTCATTTATCTCTCTCTCTCTTTCTCTCTCTCTATCTCGCTCTTTTATCTCTCTTCCCATCTCTACACTCCTCCGTCCTTTCTCTCTCTCAATACACCTCTCTCTAAGTTTATTCTTTCCGTTTTCTTATACAATTTTTTTTCTTACTCTCACTTTCTGTCCATTTTTTCTATTTCTTTCCCACCAATTCGGTCTCTGACTTTCTTTCCGTCTAAGAATTTTTCATGCCTTTGTTTAAACGCATTTTTTTTCTTTTTGTTACTGTCTATATATAACATCTATAACTGTCTCTCTCTCTCCCACTTATTCACTCGTTAACACAATGCCGGTTCAACTTGTTCTGATCATTTTTCGTATTTTTTTCTTTTCTGTGCTGTGACTTTACTCTAAATTTTCATTCTTATACATCAACTCTCTCTTTCTTTCTCTCTCTCTCTCTTTCTCTGCATCTCCGTCTCTTTGTATTTCTGCTATACCTCACGAACTTTACTATCTGCCCCTCCCACCCCCCACCCTCTTATCTATCTTTTCCTGACGTCGCATAAGATAACAAGAATGAAACAAAACAAAGCATTGTGGGAATGTATTCTAAAACAATAAAACTATATATATATATATATATATATATATATATATATATATATATATGTATTCAACTGACGGAATAGCGAATGTTAAAAGACGTTCAACTGAATAATACATTTTCAGGAAGCACTGTAGGTTAAAATGTATAATACAATATAGTATATAGTATAGTATATAGTATAGTATATATTATATAGAATATAGTATAGTACAGTATAGTACAGTATATTATAGAATAAAATAGTATAGCAGGCCTATAGTATGCCTATAGTAGGCCTATAGTATGCCTATAGTAGGCCTATAGTATGCCTATAGTAGGCCTAACCATCCAAGACTTTGGGTGACTATCCAAGAACAAACCAGGAAAACCAATAACTTAACATCATTTAAAACATTAATAAAAATGCAAGACTAGACTCGGACCACGGATGAGCGTAGGACGCAATAATCTTCTCTATAGAAGGAGCGTATGTAATTTATAAGATAAGACTTAGCTCAGCATCCAAGACTTAAGGTGACTATCCAAGACTTTGCTGACTATCCAGGACTTTTGGTGACCATCCAATAGGCTACTTTATGTGATCACGGATATTTTAGCACCTAATAGGCCTACCCATTAAATAAAATCACAGTTCATTTTGGCATTGTCCTGGTCGCTCAATCCCCTTATACATTTTGGACAAAACGTTTTTAACGTTACTTTCATTGCTCTATATACAACAAAGACTGGGGCAGGCAAGTGCAAGGGGAATTAGTCCCATCCCACGCCCACACTTGTTCAGAGTAAGTACCCTTTCCGTTGTTGACATGGACAACTGTCCACTTTGACGCTGGCTTCCTTTTGTCACATGTCAAACAAAACAACAGATCCAAAGGCTAAAGGTCAAGTGATTACACGATATTTCTGTCTCCAGGTCGAAATGATGGAAGGTGGCAACATGAAGTGCCGTTGTCTAATTCTCCCTTGTAACGGCTTTGACAGAATGGCTTTTGCCAACTCGAAGGTTTAAAATTTTCAATATCTTCAATGACACGAACATAAGAGCTGGGTTTATTTACCCTTCATTGAAATTATCTCTTCAGATTATGTAGGATAGAAAAAAGCTTTCAAAAGTTTTTGTGACCACAGCACACGAGGGGATTGTGCAACCAGCACAATGCCAACCTGCTCAATCTACACTGATTAACGTCAGGTAGCCATCAGAGCTGTAGGCCCTAGGCTACAGACTACCTCCGATCTTATATGTCTAAAAAAAAAACGGTCGTAACGATATAAAGGGGTGGATCAAAGGACCACACCAAGATCCTGTCCGAGACTAGCCACCCCTGTGGCACGCCGATAGGGCGCGCTGCGTAACAAAGCATTGTTTTTTTCTGCTGACTTGTTGCATCTTCACCAACATTTTATATGACGTCATTGAAACAGACCTAACTCACCTCAAGTTTCAATGACGTCATTCTGTTGTTTATAATAATTTAATTGCACTGAGCAAGAGACCTACGGATTTACTCTCTAATTTATTTTCCTGTCCCGTAACACTGTAAGCAGACGTTAAAATATTAATTGTTGGACTTGTGCGCCTAGGACTTTTTAACAAACTCAATGGAAATCGGTTTTTGGGCTTTCGGGCGTGGGAGGGAAATCGAATCTAATAATAATCTAATAATAATGCTTATAAATCGCATATCCCGTCGAGGACAGATCTATGCCTAGGGTATGGGAAGGCATAAAATTATGAGATTTAAAAGAGCTTTATTTCAACCAGGAAGGGTGAAAGCGTATAAGAGATGAATATTATAGATAGTGTTTTTAACTGCTTTGAATTTTTCAGTCTAAGCACACTCGCTAGAGAATTAGCCTAGCATAAGCAATGTGCAGTTTGTACATTCATTCTTTCTTTAAAAAAAATAAATCTAGGCTACCTGCATGGGCACAAATCACACGTGATGGTCTAGTGATCCAGTGTTGGCTCGCCTATACGAAGGTATCGGTTTTATAATTATTATTTTTGTTTTTGGGTTTATTTAATGTTTATATTTCTGATGGGTCTCTGACATTAGGTGTGTGAATGGGCAGGGGAGGGAAGGGGTATAGAGGACACCTTGACACAATGGTGCATATAGAACAACACATATACACACATGTATACACATTAACTTACTACACACCCACACACATACATAAATAGGCCTACATACATACACCATTACACAGACACGCGTATAGATACGCACATACAAACGTTAACGCATAGACACACATATTCATACACAAATACACACAGACATAATATGACATACAGCCAAACACACACACTCTGACTAAAACGCACACACAAGCACATACAAACACACATAGTCTACACTCTACACAGTAGGCTATATTTACACATAAACGTACACACACACACACTTACACACACACACTGACACAGATACATACACGTAAAATATTATAACAAAAATGTGTACTTTTAAAACAAAATTTCTAACGTAACGGCACGTCAATCGACTGCCGCTAAAATTGTTTGTCGACACACACACACAAATCGCACGTCGGTTTGAATTCGCACGTTTCAAAAGCGCGCGCCCGTGCTTCGAGCATAATATTATTTCTTTCACACAATACACTTGCGTGAAATTCGTATGAATGGAATAAACTGTCTGCACAGATGATTAGCAGCTTAGAAAAACTCAGCGAGTCTCGTGTTATTATTTCGACAATTACTTGAGCTATTAATAACTTATATTTTTTTCCCCTTCAAGAAGTCTCACATTTCCAAATTATTGATTCTGCTGCGCATTGACGGAAGCGGCAAGTTTGGGTCTAAATTGTGACACAGTACGATGAATGCATTGGACTTTTAAGAGTTTTATTGAAGATATTTGTTAGGGGAAATTTGCATTTATGAAACAAATGTTTTGCAGCAGAATGACACTAGATCTATAACTGAATGCATTGGTGAGGTTGATAATATAGAGATAAGTGACAGTGTTGATGTCAATGTAAACATTGGTGATACATGGTGATGTAAACATTGGTGATACGGGGTGATCTTATGTTATCTTATACATGACAGACACCCCCTCTATAAAGAAGTTTATTGCGTCCTACGCACATCCGTGGTTTGAGTCTAGTCCTGCATTTCTTTTAGTGTTTTAAATGAGGTTAAGATATTGGTTTTCCTGGTTTGTTCAGGAAACCCGTTTCCATGCCCTGATACCACTTGGGAAATAAGAGTACTTATATGCATTTTTTCTTGCATAACGGAATAAGGAACGTGTTTTTGTCCTTCTGAGGCACGGTGTATACTTGTAAGACTTTATACGTACGAATTCTTAGTTCTTCTATTAATATAAGAAAATTGCTAAAAGTGGGTCCTTTTTCCTAAAAGTTCGCTCCCCCTAAAGTCAAAACCGGGCTACGCCACTGATTTGACTATTGTTTTTACTGTTGTCAGTTGTGAATATTTTCTAGTAATGAACATTGCGGCTCTTTTCCGAATTCGTTATATATAATATGGTGATGTAAACACTGGTGATATAGGGTGATGTTAAAATATTGATACGGATGCAGCATTCATTTGACGTCACAATCGATGTAAGGCTTGATATACGGACACAAAAAAAGATAAACAATACAGGTGCACACAAACAAACTGAATATCTTTAGTAACACATTTAGTGATTACACAAACAAACTGAATATCTTTAGTAACACATTTAGTGATTACACAAACAAACTGAATGTCTTTAGTAACACATTTAGTGATTCTTCTATTGCAAACCTAATATTTCCAATGGGAATCAATTTGCAGTAATTGCCCAATGCATCGATCTTAGTGTTTTCCTGATGGTGTTGTTAGTGTTGTTTTGCAATAGCGGAAAGTGTTGTTTCTTACTAACTAATTCTGAAAACAGAAGTTGTTGAAAAGGAGAGAAAGAGAGTTGGGTGGAAGATAGGAATAAGAGAGAACGATAAGAGCTAAGAAAAGTGTAAGTGAGAGAAGGATAAAGAGAGAAAGGGATAAGAGAGAGAGAGAGAGAGGGAAGAGCGAGAGAGGGAAGTATAGAGAGTGAGTAAGAAAGAGATGAGAGAGAGAGAGAGAGAGAGACAGTGTGTGAGAGAGAGAGAGAGAGAGAGAGAGAGAGAGAGAGACAGAGGTGTAGTAGGTTCTATTAAGGTTCAGATTTGACAACCAACTGAACCACGTTTAAAAAAAGCACAGACCTATATATATATACTCTGGAGCACTCAAGCAGTTTAAACCTACTAATTGATTTTGTTTTGTTTCGGCTTATGTGTGGCGTTGTCATAGTTTTTCATTGTGTCTCATACACCGTGTACGTTCGGGAAATTATTTCTCTGTTAACACCTCCAGCTGTAGGACTTATCTAACCGGTATTGAATGTGTCTGTGTGTGTGTGTGTGTGTGCGTTTTTAGCCCATTGCTAAGGGTAGGATGTTTATTTCTCATGTTACACCCCCCCCCTCCCCAGGAGAATTTCGTATTTCTAGCTCGGTATTTTAGGAATAATATAAGATAATAAGATATGAATAAATATAAGATAATAAGATATGATATAAGACCGACTGTTGCGCTGTGACTTAAACCGTCTTAGGTAGGGCAATGTTTGTATTTTTTTTTTTATTTGAATAATTTTATGCGTTGCGACAAACGCCGTCTATTGTTGATTTACATTAGAGTTTATAAAAGATCTGGTCGATAACCGGTAGTCCTACTGGGCTACAAAAGCCTTAAAACCGGCCCGAAAAACAAGTTCATAGTCTAGGTTTAATTACCGTGATATTCTAGCAATATAACTATAACAGAATATTTAGCACTATAACAATATCAGAATATTTAGCACTCCAACTATAATAGTATATTTAGCACAATAACTATAATATAATATTTAGCACTATAACAGAATATTTAGCACCATAACTATTACAGAATATTTAGCACTATAACTATAATAGAATATTTAGCACTATAACTATAATAGAATATTTAGCACTATAACAGAATATTTAGCAATATAACTATATCAGAATATTTAGCACTATAACTATATTAGAATATTTAGCACTATGAATATAATGGAAACTTAGCACTATAACTATATCAGAATATTTAGCACTATAACTATAATATAATATTTAGCAATATATATATCATAGAATATTTTCCATTATAACTATAATAGAATATTCAGCACTATAACAGAATATTTAGCACTATAACATAATATTTAGTATTATAACTATAATGGAATATTTAGCACTATAACTATATCATAATATTTTGCAATATAACTATAATAGAATATTTAGCACTATAACAGAATATTTAGCAATATAACTATATCAGAATATTTAGCACTATAACTATATTAGAATATGTAGCCCTATGAATATAATGGAAACTTAGCACTATAACTATATCAGAATATAAAGCACTATAACTATAATAGAATATTTAGCACTATATCTATAATAGAATATTTTCCACTATAACTATAATAGAATATTTAGCACTATAACAGAATATTTAGCACTATAACAGAATATTTAGCATTATAACTATAATGGAATATTTAGCACTATAACTATAATGGAATATTTAGCACTATAACTATATCAGAATATTTAGCACTATAACTATAATAGAATATTTAGCACTATAACGATAATAGAATATTTAGCACCATAACTATATTAGAATATTTAGCACTTAAACAGAATATTTAGCACCATAGCTATAACAGAATATTTAGCATATTTTTTTAATTTTCATTGAGAAAATCATAGCGATTAAATAAAATGGAAGTGTGAAGTGCAAAAGAGAATCGGGAATTCCGAAAAGAAGGCATTCGAGTCATCAAATAGCAGAAATATTAAAGCAAGCACTATCCTATTATAGTCTTTGGTCACAGCTTTACCGATGCTCTCTCCCACACACCCCACACTCACTCTCGCACATGAGCCGTGCACCCCCCCCCCCTCCTAACCACATCAGTACACCCATTGTACTATTGGCGTGCAGCTTTGAAATATAAATAACGACTCTAATGGCGATCCACTTCAGCATTTATAGAAAAACAAACATACATAAAACTACTGAAACATAAAAAAAAACATAAAAACGAAAACAAAACACATAAAAAACATTTAAAAAAATAAAAACATAACATAAAGAGACATAGACAAACAGCCACAGAGACATGGGAACTTTGAAATATAGAAACATGGAAAGAAAATAGCAACTCGAATGAAGACCTTCTCAGTGAAAGACCTTCTCGAATAAATACCTTCTCAGTGAAAGACCTTCTCGAATAAATACCTTCTCAGTGAAAGACCTTCTCGAATAAATACCTTCTCAGTGAAAGACCTTCTCGAATAAATACCTTCTCAGTGAAAGACCTTCTCGAATAAATACCTTCTCAGTGAAAGACCTTCTCGAATAAATACCTTCTCAGTGAAAGACCTTCTCGAATAAATACCTTCTCAGTGAAAGACCTTCTCGAATAAATACCTTCTCAGTGAAAGACCTTCTCGAATAAATACCTTCTCAGTGAAAGACCTTCTCGAATAAATACCTTCTCAGTGAAAGACCTTCTCGAATAAATACCTTCTCAGTGAAAGACCTTCTCGAATAAATACCTTCTCAGTGAAAGACCTTCTCGAATAAATACCTTCTCAGTGAAAGACCTTCTCGAATAAATACCTTCTCAGTGAAAGACCTTCTCGAATAAATACCTTCTCAGTGAAAGACCTTCTCGAATGAAGACCTTCTCAGTGAAAGACCTTCTCGAATAAATACCTTCTCAGTGAAAGACCTTCTCGAATAAATACCTTCTCAGTGAAAGACCTTCTCGAATAAATACCTTCTCAGTGAAAGACCTTCTCGAATAAATACCTTCTCAGTGAAAGACCTTCTCGAATAAATACCTTCTCAGTGAAAGACCTTCTCGAATAAATACCTTCTCAGTGAAAGACCTTCTCGAATAAATACCTTCTCAGTGAAAGACCTTCTCGAATAAATACCTTCTCAGTGAAAGACCTTCTCGAATAAATACCTTCTCAGTGAAAGACCTTCTCGAATAAATACCTTCTCAGTGAAAGACCTTCTCGAATGAAGACCTTCTCAGTGAAAGACCTTCTCGAATAAATACCTTCTCAGTGAAAGACCTTCTCGAATAAATACCTTCTCAGTGAAAGACCTTCTCGAATAAATACCTTCTCAGTGAAAGACCTTCTCGAATAAATACCTTCTCAGTGAAAGACCTTCTCGAATAAATACCTTCTCAGTGAAAGACCTTCTCGAATAAATACCTTCTCAGTGAAAGACCTTCTCGAATAAATACCTTCTCGGCGAAAGACCGACTTGAATAAATACCTTCTCGGCGAAAGACCGACTTGAATAAATACCTTCTCGGCGAAAGACCGACTTGAATAAATACCTTCTCGGCGAAAGACCGACTTGAATAAATACCTTCTCGGCGAAAGACCGACTTGAATAAATACCTTCTCGGCGAAAGACCGACTTGAATAAATACCTTCTCGGCGAAAGACCGACTTGAATAAATACCTTCTCGGCGAAAGACCGACTTGAATAAAGACCTTCTCGGTGAAAGACCATCTCGAATAAATACCTTCTCGGCGAAAGACCGACTTGAATAAATACCTTCTCGGCGAAAGACCGACTTGAATAAATACCTTCTCGGCGAAAGACCGACTTGAATAAATACCTTCTCGGCGAAAGACCGACTTGAATAAATACCTTCTCGGCGAAAGACCGACTTGAATAAATACCTTCTCGGCGAAAGACCGACTTGAATAAAGACCTTCTCGGTGAAAGACCATCTCGAATAAATACCTTCTCGGCGAAAGACCGACTTGAATAAATACCTTCTCGGCGAAAGACCGACTTGAATAAATACCTTCTCGGCGAAAGACCGACTTGAATAAAGACCTTCTCAGTGAAAGACCTTCTCGAATAAATACCTTCTCGGCGAAAGACCGACTTGAATAAATACCTTCTCGGCGAAAGACCGACTTGAATAAAGACCTTCTCAGTGAAAGACCTTCTCGAATAAATACCTTCTCGGCGAAAGACCGACTTGAATAAATACCTTCTCGGCGAAAGACCGACTTGAATAAATACCTTCTCGGCGAAAGACCGACTTGAATAAAGACCTTCTCGGTGAAAGACCATCTCGACTGAATGATATAACTGAGGTTTTGGTTTAACCCAAAATCCGTTTTTAAACCATCTTTATCTACAACCGGTTTTCGTTTTCATCCTACTGCGGTGTACGGTCGTGTCTAAAAGTTATTAAGTAATTGGGCGATCCAGGTGGTTTTTATCGATGACGTCACATTGGATCACTATAGATTCCAACAACATTTATTATTTATCGAAGAGGCAAATGTGCTTTGTAGGTCTTTCTCTCTTTCCATGTTTCATACATAGTTCTCTTTCTCTCTCTCTCTCTCTCTATCCATCCATCTATCCATCCATCCATTCATCCATCCAACCATCGACCGATCGATCTATTTATCTATCTATCTATCTATCTATCTATCTATCTATCTATTTATCTATCTATCTATTTATCTATCTATCTATCTAACTATCTATCTATCTATCTATCTATCTATCTATCTATCTATTTATCTATCTATCTATCTATCATCTATTTATCTTTCCACCCCTATATCTCTACCTTTCTATTCCCGAATCCCGTATTTTCTCTATTTACGCGACAGCTCTATTTATTTTTCTGTTATGTTCGGACGTGCGATTTCATGCGATCTATCCCATGCCCAGATGCCTTTTGGGCATTTGGGAATCTCTGTTCTATACAATTATACAATTAATAATCAGCATATGACAGAGAGCGACAGAGAGAGAGAGAGAGAGAGAGAGAGAGAGACACGGAGAGAGGGAGATGGACAGATGGAAAGATATCTTGAGATAGATAGATGGATAGATGGATTGCGATAGATAGTTGTCAAGATAGATATATAGATAGGGGGAGATAGATGGATGGATAGATCGACGGAAAGATAAAGAGAGATAAATAAATAGATACATAGATATTTAGATAAAGAGTTACTAGATAGAGAGTTACAGAGCTAAAAGACATAGATAAATAAATAGAAAGATTTCAAATAAAGCAGATAGATAAATAGATATGTAGATAATATATTTAAATAGAGAAGAAATAGAGAGAGAGAGCTAGATAGATACAGATATAGATAAATAGATAGATAAATTGAAATATTTTAAAGAAACAGGCAGATAGATAGTTAGACAAATAGATAGAGAGAAAAACAGATAGATAAATAGATAGATAAATTGAATGAGAACTGTCACTATCAAAAGTTGTGCTATTTCTTGCTGAAGGCCGAAAGGTAAAGGGGAGAGAGGGTTGGATCGAAGAAAAAATCCATATCTCTTAAATATCTTCACCTTTCTCTACATTTATCTCAATGCACAGTTAGACATTAAAAATGTATCTCATTTAGGATGGAAAAGGTGCATTACAAATAGCGACAAACAAAGGCAACTACATAACAAATAGCGACAAACAAAGGCAATTACATAACAAATAGCGACAAACAAAGGCAACTACATAACAAATAGCCACAAACAAAGGCAATTACATAACAAATAGCGACAAACAAAGGCAACTACATAACAAATAGCGACAAACAAAGGCAATACTATGGTCCAATAAATGTATTGAAGCGATGTAAGCACTTAGACCATAGGTTCTCAACGGGGGCGATATCGCCCCCCAGGGGGCGATGAGAAGCTTTAGGGGGGCGATAACATTCCTGGGGGCGATTGGGGGGCGATGAAGGGCAAGTGGGCGGTACATACGTACCTGCTATAATTTCAACAACTCACCTATTTGAATCGATTAGTTTTTGGATGAAATATGATGTAAACGCAAGTGCTACTAAATATCTGATATCCCCCAACAGTAGGCATACATATTGAACAAATAAGAATCGCAATCACTTTTCGATGAAGTAGAGGGTCAGTATTTGGCAAATATGTTATGCGGCCGTCTCTTCTTATGGTTGGTTCACCGGACTGTCGCCTTAACATCGGTTACTATTACTAATTTTACTCGTTTTTACCGAGATATCCTTTAACGCGTTTGAATCCTTTGTAAAGAGGTAACCACAATAGCTGATCGGTATAGATACGTAGTAATTATACAAACTGGGTAGTTATTAAAATGTTTGAAAATATTCATATAAATTCTTTAGTCATATAATATTTATACAATTTTCTAATAATTTTTACAGTTCTATCATATCATTTCAAAGTTATAAATGCAAGCCATTCAGTTTTTTTATAAAAGAAAAAAAAATGAAATATTACCTCAAATGAAAAGGGTTCATTATCTCCCTTTAATAAACAAATGTTTCCGATAAAAATTAAGTTGGGGGGCGGTGAGCGGGAAAAAAATGTAAAAGGGGGCGGTGAGCCGAAAAAGGTTGAGAACCTATGACTTAGACTCTAATCGGGAATTTCCCCTTTTCCTTCAGATCTCTTCAACATAGTAGAGTTAACTGGCTCCTACGTCGTCTGTCTCTTTATTATATGTGTGTATCTATGAGTGCGTGTCAATGGGTGTGTGTGTATGTGTCGCCGTGTCGCGAACTGCATGCATGAGCGTGTTCAAATAACACGTGTATATGTGTATTATGTGTTTACTTTAAAGTCGCGTGCCTCTGTGTATTTCTCACGTTATTTTCAATCAAAAGATAACTTGGACATCGAATTTTTTTCTTCTCCTGCTAAAACAAAGAAGCCTCGCGTGACTTTTATTTTTTTGTTTTTAATTAAAGTAAAATATAAAAAAAAAAAATAATAATAATAGAGAGATTAAATAACCTGTGTGTGTGTTATGGTTTTAAATTAACGTTGTGAGATTTTTTCTTTTATGTTTTATAAAACATTTTTTTCTCTTGGCTGTTCGGCAGCTATTTATTTGTTTTTTTTTTAATGCTTTGCGATTGTTAGCGTGTATGGTAAGTTGAATAATTATGTTTTGTATATCTTAGTGTGCGATAATTAATAAACATATTGGAAAGTAAAGATGATATTACACGGTGTTTTTAGATGTTTATTTATTAATAAACTGCTGTAGTTAAATGATGTTCTTTGGATGGTTAAGATGATTAGATTAGGCCTATATTCGACATGTTACAGTATTAAAAGAAAGATAGCCTATTGAAAAGTTAAGATGGTAATATGCTTTTTGATAACATATTTTAAAGTGATAAGCCATTAGTGGTCGAGTTTAGATGGTATAATGTTTGATGTTATAAAAACTGTTGGTAGGCCTACGTTATAGTATTGGTATAGCACGGTGGAAGATGGGGGGTATCGCGCTCGGCTGGCATACCGAGGGTTCGAATCCTGGTGACGGCTTAAGATTTGTTCCAGGGTCTTAAAGGGAGTCCCTGAGTCTACCCAGCTCTAACAGGTACCATACATGATATGGGGATAGGTAAAGGCTGCTGAGAATTGTGCAGGCCACACAATGCTTCTCGTGTGCCGTGGCCATGGAAACTGGTGATCGTTGCGTCAAACGCCCTATAGCTTAAATTGGTCTGACGAGGATAGTGGCGTAAGATGTCTATACCGGTATACGGATTTCTTAAACTGTTTGTAATCTTTAACGTTATGGCCTGACGTATAATTTATTTGTTGTTGAAACCATTGAAACAGTTTATAACTTGGTGTCAAGTGTATTTACATAATCTTGTAGTACTTTGTCGAATGATATAATTTGTAGAATCAAATTATGGTTTTAGTCAACGTAGGTCCTGTCGTGTTCTTGTTTTCATGTTTGTTATGTTGCAAGTAACTATTTTAAAATATATTTTGTGTGTAACATCGTAACACCGTGCTTGGTTAGATCTAAGCACTCAACCATGGGCCTCAAAGACTGGCGAAGTGTGTAAACCACCGATACGTTCACATTAAGAGCACACCTGCGGGCTAACGCATGAGGGACAACCCCTGATGGACGCCCGACGGCCATTGAACAGCCGAGAGGCTCCGAGCCTTGGTGAGAAGGAAGCAATGAACTCAGCAGACCCCATCCTGCTGCCTGGATGTCCAGACCTATAGTCAGGAATTTGTGCTACCGGGCGACAGTGCAGGTGTACGAGCGAGAAACCACTTTGATGATCCAATGGGGCATTCCGCAGGTGGGGGAGAGAAGTGTAGTGCATATACTGCGAAGACCGTACCCTACGTGCGGGGTGGCTTGACTCGGACATGATCTTGGTGGGCCCCTCTTGATACACTCCATAACACACGGCCCTGGACGTAAGAGCCGGAATGCGAATCAGTTTTTTTTTAAAACTATTATATTACATCGGTGAAGGCCGTTTCACTGGCCCTATGGTCACTTTGGTCCGGCGGGTACTTACTTTACTTTTACTTAATTAACATGCATGTAAACGATATCACAACTCTTAATGTGTATTATACGCGTATTAGAGTTAGATATTAGGCCCTACAGTACTTATTCATTGCTAAGAGGAAATCTATTCACGAACAGCCTTGTACCAACAAGGAGCGTGGGAACTATACACTTAGGCACGACTGAACTATTCTGCCTACCTATATGGCACTAGCTGTATGTTTGTATAAGTCAGTATGGCAATGGTTCTCAAACTTTCTCCCAACTCACGGCACCCTTCTTAAAGTGAGATATTTACCATCACGCACTATTTTAAGTGAGGAGCCCTGGGTGGCGTCTTTTTTTTAAAAAGAAACCATATTATTGAGTCGAAAAAAAATAAAATAATTATGATAGCGGCGCCCCTGTATTGAAGCCGTGGCGCCGTATGGGGCGCCGCTGTGCACACTATGGAAACCACTGCCGTGAGGTATTCCCTTGTAGCCTACCTGTAAGTTAAAGCCAGTCAATAGATGTGTGTGCTTGTATTTATCTCTACAATTTATACGTGTGTGTATGTGTGTGTATGTTAGTATGCGTGAATGTAGCTGTAGGCTTAGGCCTATTATGATTGTGCCCAGTAACGTCGCTAGCGGTGGGTCAAAGGGAGGTCGCCAAAGTTTTGATAGGCGCCAAGTTTAGATAGGTGCCAAAGTTTGAATAGGTGCCAAACTTTAGAACGGCTCAAAAGTTCAGATAGTCGCCGAAGTTTTGATATGCGCAAAAGTTTAGATAGGCTCCAAAGTTTAGATAGGCGCCAAAGTTTAGTTAGGCGCCAAAGTTAAGCTAACACTTACTAAATCTTTGATTTTGAATTGACTAAGACTACCATTCTTATATTCGATTTCGCACCCTGGCGCCCCAGGCGCCATTTACCATAGTTACGACACTGATTGTGTCCCATATCAATCCATGAATATACAATTTTGTTTAGGCCTACCCGTATTTAACATATTATGTTTTTGTTTATGTCTATACTTTACGTCTATACTTTACGTCTGTCCTTTATTTCAGTTGCCGTCCAGCGTAAGATTATTACCTTTGCTTGCAAAGTAAGTGACGTCTTCATCCACACGTAAAACCAAAGTGAAGCACACATTGAACCAAACTCGCTAACCTCTGTACCATTTGTGTGTTCAATCGCTTCACGACAACAACTTCACTTTAATTTCCGGAAATTTCCACACAAGGACGATACCACCGTACTGAATCCACCCATCCCCCCCCCCCCCAGTTTTCCAGTTCCCCTGGATTTAACACTGTGGATACCTGCATGGATTACCCTGTAAACACTTACTGGATTTAATGGAAAACTTACAACCGTCATGGAAACACGTATTCAATGATTCTTTTAAGTAAATAAATATCTATAGACGGAGATGTTGGATTAAGTTCAAGGGTCAAAGATCATGTTAAAGATAAGTCCATTAATAAAGAGGAAATCAAAGTCTGCCGAGGATATAAAGATCGTCATAGACTTAGTGGGTAAGTCCTCTTTATTGTTTATTTTAGCAATACATTAGCATTAGGTTATAATTTTATTTGGTTTAGCCTACAGAATGGCCAAAAGAAAGCTCTGTATTGTTTGTAAGAGCGGCTGGTCCTGCGGTTAGTTCATCGGACTGTCAACCACGACAACCCTGGTTCTAGCCCTGCCTTGCCGAAAATACCGAGGCCGAATTTACCCTTGCCAAATTTACCGAGCACCATTAATTAAGAATATAATATACATTATTATCTGTAGGCTCTTATATCTCACACATGTTCAATACACTCACGAATAAGCCTCAATGTACCAATTTTATATTTTAGAGAATAGTTTGATTTAATATCTTACATATTCAATTACACTCATGATAACACTTGTATCTTACATAGTAGCCTAAAAGAAATGAAAAGAATATTACGCCAAGGTCTTGCCTACATAATACGCAGGGCCAAACTGCATGACTTAAATGGGCACCCCCCAGTGACGTCTCATCCGTAGGCTGTCATATAATTATATGTTTCTTCACTGCTGAAAACTTGATTCCGCGAGTTGAAGGCCACCCTCCAGCTTTGTTGCGGTTTCATTTTTTTTTTTTTTCTCCAACCAAACTGTCAGTAGGCGTAGCGACGATAGATCTGTAGACGTAGAGTGTCGTGGTAGACGTAGTGTCGTAGTAGACGTAGTTTATGGTAGACGAACTGTCACGTTAGACGAATTGTCCGGTAGACGAACCGTCGCGTTAGACAAAATATCCAATAGACGAACTGTCGCGTTAGACGAAGTGTCGCGTTAGACACAATATCCAATAGACGAACTGTCGCGTTAGACGAAGTGTCGATAGACGAACTGTCGCATTAGACTTAGACCAAGTATCGGTAGACGAAGTGTTGCTAGACGAGTAAACTTTCTGTAGACGGAGTGTCGTACAAAAAGTCTGTAGCCGATTTATCGTGACAGCTAAAAACGCATTATCAACTTGCGTCTCCTTTTTTGTTCTTCTTCAAATTTCAAAGATCCTATTCTGCCTATCTGAGAAGTGTGCTTTATATTATATTGGTAACCATTGGTGATATACTGTTTCGAAACTCTTCATAGTCTTTCACAACACATCGTTTTTTTGTTGTTGTTTTCTTTTACTATCTTCTTTTCCCTAGTTTAATTAATACACTAGTAGACAAATTAGAGTTGGGGAATAACCATCTGTTTAAGAAAAATTGTTCAGCAAAAAACATTTTTTACCTACAGCCATTGTTTTTTTTTGTTGTTTTTTTGGAGAGAATTGTGTGTATGTTAATGACAACGCAACAATGCTTACGGGTAACCTTCAGTTCGGGTAATCTCTAAAATGTAGCGGGGAGGCCTGTTAATTAAGTAAGTCATGATGGAATACAGACCAGACCATTAGCTGACTTACAGAGTAAAAGAAGAAAAAAAAAAACTAAAACTGAGTTCATCAATAAGCTTAGAACGGTAGGTCTGAAACATTTTTTAACCCTCGGTAGCACGCTGGTGAATCGACAGAGCGCTCGTATAGCCGGTCTCTAAAGGTCCCGAATTAGGAATTCATGTTAACGCCCGGGTGTATTTTAGCGTCTGGAGAGTGTCCTTGAGTCTGGTTCAGCGGGGGATGGGTACCTGGCACTAGATCGAGTTTGGGCAATGCAGATGTGGCTAGGCATTGAGCGGAGCGCCGCAATCCCCTAGTTTTCCGTGGCCGAGGAAACTCGTAAACACTGTTTTACTTGTCCCATGGACCAAGTAGGTCTGTAAGAGTTAATTTACTTTACTCACTCTCCATACACCTACCAGTCGCGAAACCTACTTATCTAAAGTAAGAAAACGTGCTGAGGTTACTCTCATAGGGCTCGGAGAACGAACACGCTTGGGATACGCATTTGAGGCCAACCGAAACCATATTTTTTAATTCGACCGAAAACCAAACAGTACCGAAAGTTATAAATTGACGAAATAGACACCGAAACTTAAAGATAAACCGAAATTGCCAAACAAAAGATTTAAAAAGACTTTACATTGTTTTTGTAATATGGATATAAGTACTCTATTTAAGTAAAGCATAGAACAGGGGTCGGGAACCTTTTTGTCTTAGAGAGCCATGGATACTGGATACTACATATTTTGAAAAGTAATTCTGTGAGAGGGTTAGAAACATTATGTTTCAAAACTAGAAATTCAAGTAAATGTGTGCATTTTGTATAATTTCAACTCTAAAAGTAAACTAATTATGTCTCTGAATTCTTCTGATGCTGAGCTGAAGTAGACTTTAGCTCATTTGTAGAATGAAATATTGATATGCAATTAATATTTAGATCAAAAGTCTAAAAAAAAACACTTTTTAAATAATCGAACATTTGTCTGTGAGCCAGATGCAGCTATCAAAAGAGCCACATCTGGCTCGCGAGCCATGGGTTCCCGACTCCTGGCAAAGAACATGTAATATACAGTTGTACATTATATAGGCTATATATATATATATAATATATCATTTTATTCAGGATTTTATGCTCTTTAAGATCTAATAACCTAAAAGGCAAGATAAACTTTATAAAAGATTTTTGTATCTAAATATTATGACACATATTTTTTTTTTAAATTAGACAAAACAACACAAAAATGACAAATGCATTGAAAGAGAGTAAAAAAGGCGGTGACCTAGATGCATAACACAAAGCCGTTTTATTTATCCACACTCCATATATCGACATTCGTGATTATTTAATCCGTTTATGATTAACTTCACTTTTGTCTACTTCCCACAGATTAATTCGCTACGTTTTAACTAAATGAAATTATCAATAAGCAGAATAGTAGATAGGCTTACAGCACTAGTGTTGAAGTCTGAAATTTAAAAGTTAAAATAGATATTCGGCTGATTACCGAAAGACAATATAAATTTCGGCTGAAACCGAAAGCAAACCGAAAATACGCAGAAAGAGGCAATTTGCCTACTTTCGGCACCGAAACCGAAGTTCGGTCGGCCTCTAAAACCCAGTGTAGTCTTCGGTGCATTCAGTTGATTGTATTCAAGCATTATAAGCACCTGTAATACAGGCCATTCTAAAACAACCCACCCAATATTATATGCTCTAAAAATCCTGATGCCCTTCACCTGCAGAAGCCCGCATATGAAATATGAAAATATACCTTTTATTACGTATGGTTAGAAAGACATTCACTTATTGCCCTCTGTAACAATATTATATCTACTCCCCCCCCCCCCCAGGTGGGGACTTGTTCAAGACCACCGTAAGTAAGTACGATGGTCTTGGCTTGTTGCCCATGTTGTGTGCCACTGAACCAGAGACCATTTAAAATACGCTCCTTAGTTTCTCATAGGTCGCTTTTTATCTTGTCTCTACCGTATATACTCGCGTATAAGTCGCACTTTTTTTTACCGAAAATTTCGACAAAAAGTAGGGGTGCGACTTATACACCCGACACTGTTTTTAAAAAGTTCGAAAAACATCACTACTCTGTCATAAAGTTTCTTACATAACCCGTATAGTTGATTGTAGTGATGTAGAATTACTAGGATATGCCTAGGCCGACATTTTACATTTAGAAAACTTTCGTCTGTGTAAATATTAATATCTAAATGTAACTAAAATTAAAATGGACAAATATTTTAGTTTTTTCTGACACCCACCCTCTTTTCTTTTGAACTTTTGGGCCTATTGTATATTGCCGAAACGTAGCGTAAGTTTAAAGGCGGCATTTTATTTTTGGTAGGCTTATTGAACGCAAATTACAGTATGGAAAGAATCGTAAATGTATGAAAGCATGTCTAGGCCTATAATGTAGGTAGGCCAATAAGCGTAAGATGCGTTTTATTTAGTATTTAAGGTCTAGGCTTATAGGCTATAGCCTACTAATAAGGCAGTGTTGAACATTCTGATAAGACCGCCCCAGGTCTAGGCGATGTTTCCAAAAGTACGATCGGCAGATGGACGCGCGAAATGTCAATAGTGTGTTTTATTTTTTCATTAGTTGCATGTAAGAGTTGAAAAAAAAACACAGCTTATTATTTGTCGATCGCGCAGACGCACTTGAAATCATTACAAACAATGTTAATGGTAATTAGGACACATGTAAAGCGCGTCATAAATGCCGGCGCCTCCCAGTCTCCAGTCTAGGCGACATTGAGTCTAATGACATACTTCAAAGACTTTTTTATGTGTAGAATAGGAACTTGTGTAAGGAAAGACTTAGATGAAGAAACACATACCTTACTTTCCCATCTCACTAATGTCTGTAGGCCTATTGATCGGTTGTTTAAAATAAGTGAAGCCCTGCCTTTATTCGATTATGTTTGCCTTATGCACGATTAAAACCATTTTTTAAGGAAAGTTTCCAAACTAAGTTGAATATTTAGTAACTTTTATGTTTAAAAGTTATGCATTTTTGAGATATTAAAAGGCAGTATAACCCGGGAAGTCGGGGTGCGACTTATGCGCGGGTCAATGACAACATATAAGAAAAAAAAACTTAAACTAGGGGTGCGACTTATACACCAGTGCGACTTATACGCGAGTATATACGGTAATCTAGTTTCCGCGATGTATCTCCCCCCTCCCCTCCCCCCACTCCCTCCTTTATTCACCGGGTTGTAGCCTCGGTGTGAGTGGATTTTAAAAAATAGCTCTCGTAAATATAAACTTTTTGACAAACACAGGAGTGTGGAAAGGGGGAGGATGCACGGGGCGCGTTGGGGGCGGTAATTGTATGTGTCAGAGCACGTGCCAATTACTGCACTAAGGCTGTAGACACGATTGCTGGGTACGTGGCTGAACCCCCCCCCCCCTTCCCCCCACTGTACAATAATTACTGTGAAGCTGGGTGCATTACCAATGGAAAAAGAAATGTTAGAATAATAAAAAAAGATTTAAATATGAAAAGAAAAATAGAATTGAAAAAGATTAAAAGTAAAAGAAGAACGATAGAGAAACAAGGATATCGATTTTTATTTTTTCCATTGTGGATCGATTCTGTTCTAATGAGGTCTATGCAGAATGATATCCCGGTCACGTGATGTTGACTAGATACACTTAGAAACATTAACACTGTTTTAATGCGCTGCTTGTTGGGTGCACAAATTCTACCGCTAAATTATTATGTAAAGAATATAAAAATACAAAATATCTTTTCATCGATTTCCTTTGAAAGATCAACAAATAGGTGTTGTTCTTTAATAATTGAATGTCTATAGTCATTGTTACTTCCGTGAGCATCATTTATAATATCACACTATTCAAGGATATGTGGACAATTAAAATGTTTAATAATCATAGGTGCCGATAAGATGAATGTAAGATCAGCCATTTTTTTTTAGTTTAGACAACATCACGTGATATATTTTCTGTCTCTAAGGAATTGTGCATAGACCTCATTAGCGGGAAGGGGGTTGGTGATAACGCGAAAAGACAAGGAATAATATTACAATATTCGTTGGGTTGAATGTGTTGTAACTTGGAGACAGTAATTTGGTCAAGCTTTTGATGCATAGGCTTAATGTTTGTACAAAATATCAGTTTTCCCAACGAAGACGGAAACCCAGAATTAATTCAACAATCTGCCGTTTCCACAATGCCTACAGGTAATTATAATTTAGAAGAAAAGAAAAACCCAACACACAGAGTTCATCAATAAGCTTAGAGGTTGGAACACACACAACCACAAACGTTTTTTGTTATTTCCTAAATTCCTAAATCGGAACAAGCTACTGAGCTTTTTAAGTCGGGGACGGGGGAGGGGGGCGGGGCATATTAATTAGTTCTGTGGCCAAAGAATGCAGTGAGAAAATTTCCTGTACGAGGTCGGCATGACGAGAGCGTGAGCTACATTTTGAAGGCAACCCGAGTAGAGAGGATATGCATGTTGCCTTATTGCCGCACATACCTGCAACGCTCCCACCAACCTGGCCATAAACTTTGTCTGTGTTGTATTCCGTTTTAAATCGCGTTAAACAAAACAAGCGCCTCTGCTTTGGTGGCCAATTTCTACCGTCTTGAGACTCTACAACACTGCAGAGCGGTAGACAAAGTCACAATGGTGTACGCAGCATCATGAATTGTCAGGTCTCATCCAACAAGTGTCCCGCTCTACCATAGGCCATCAGCTCAAACTGCGTCCGACGTTTACAAATATTCTTTTTTTTCCCGTTAGCCATTAGACTGTGGAAGACACTGGAGAAGAATAAGGAAATGTATTTACAATAATAATATAATATATATTTTTATGAAGTTGTTATAAAAAAAAAAACTTTTTATTAAAACTGCTTGTTCCCCCCGCCCCCCCTCCCATTAGTAAGCCTACTGTAATATTTAGCACAAAATTAGTTTTTAACGGATCAAATTAGTTCCTTTAGTGGTCGAGTTTAGATGGTATAATGTTTGATGTTATAAAAACTGTTGGTAGGCCTACGTTATAGTATTGGTATAGCACGGTGGAAGATGGGGGGTATCGCGCTCGGCTGGCATACCGAGGGTTCGAATCCTGGTGACGGCTTAAGATTTGTTCCAGGGTCTTAAAGGGAGTCCCTGAGTCTACCCAGCTCTAACAGGTACCATACATGATATGGGGATAGGTAAAGGCTGCTGAGAATTGTGCAGGCCACACAATCCTTCTCGTGTGCCGTGGCCATGGAAACTGGTGATCATTGCGTCCAACGCCCTATAGCTTAAATTGGTCTGACGAGGGATAGTGGCGTAAGATGTCTATACCGATATACGGATTTCTTAAACTGTTTGTAATCTTTAACGTTATGACCTGAAGTAAAATTTATTTGTTGTTGAAACCATTGAAACAGTTTATAACTTGGTGTCAAGTGTATTTACATAATCTTGTAGTACTTTGTCGAATGATATAATCTGTAGAATCAAATTATGGTTTTAGTCAACGTAGGTCCTGTCGTGTTCTTGTTTTCATGTTTGTTATGTTGCAAGTAACTATTTTTAAATACATTTTATGTGTAACATCGTAACACCGTGCTTGGTTGGATCTAAGCACTTCTGTATCCATGGGCCTCAAAGACTGGCGAAATGTGTAAACCACCGATACGTTCACATTAAGAGCACACCGGCGGGCTAACGCATGGGGGACAACCCCTGTTGGACGCCCGACGGCCATTGAACAGCCGAGAGGCTCCGAGCCTTGGTGAGAAGGAAGCAATGAACTCAGCAGACCCCATCCTGTTGCCCGGATGTCCAGACCTATAGTCAGGACTTTGTGCTACCGGGCGACAGTGCAGGTGTACGAGCGAGAAACCACCTTGATGATCCAATGGGGGATTCCGCAGGTGGGGGAGAGACGTTTAGTGCATAATATACTGCGAAGACCGTACTCTACGTGCCGGGGTGGCCTGTCTCGGACATGATCTTCGTGTGCCCCTCGAACCACTCCTTAACCCTTACAGTCCCGGGCGCGTATATAGCGGAACTGAAGGCAGCATAGATAGAAGTAGGTCGGTACAGGAAGGGTTAACACATGGCCCTGGACGTAAGAGCCGGAATGCGAATCTGTTTTTTTTAAAAAGACTATTATATTAGATCGATGAAGGCTGTTTCACTGGCCCTATGGTCACTGGTCCGGCGGGTACTTACTTTACTTTTACTTAATTAACTTGCATGTAAACGATATCACAACTCTTAATGTATACTCTTAAAATACGCGTATTAGAGTTAGATATTAGGCCCTACAGTACTTATTCATTGCTAAGAGGAAATCTATTCACGAACAGCCTTGTACCAACAAGGAGCGTGGGAACTATACACTTAGGCACGACTGAACCATTCTGCCTACCTATATGGCACTAGCTGTATGTTTGTATAAGTCAGTATGGCAATGGTTCTCAAACTTTCTCTCAATTCACGGCACCCTTCTTAAAGTGAGATATTTACCATCACGCACTATTTTAAGTGAGGAGCCCTGGGTGGCGTCTTTTTTTAAAAGAAACCATATTATTGAGTCGAAAAAAAATAAAATAATTATGATAGCGGCGCCCCTGTATTGAAGCCGTGGCGCCGTATGGGGCGCCGCTGTGCACACTATGGAAACCACTGCCGTGAGGTATTCCCTTGTAGCCTACCTGTAAGTTAAAGCCAGTCAATAGATGTGTGTGCTTGTATTTATCTCTACAATTTATACGTGTGTGTATGTGTGTGTATGTTAGTATGCGTGAATGTAGCTGTAGGCTTAGGCCTATTATGATTGTGCCCAGTAACGTCGCTAGCGGTGGGTCGAAGGGAGGTCGCCAAAGTTTTGATAGGCGCCAAGTTTAGATAGGTGCCAAAGTTTGAATAGGTGCCAAACTTTAGAACGGCTCAAAAGTTCAGATAGTCGCCGAAGTTTTGATATGTGCAAAAGTTTAGATAGGCTCCAAAGTTTAGATAGGCGCCAAAGTTTAGTTAGGCGCCAAAGTTAAGCTAACACTTTCTAAATCTTTGATTTTGAATTGACTAAGACTACCATTCTTATATTCGATTTCGCACCCAGGCGCCATTTACCATAGTTGCGACATTGATTGTGTCCCATATCAATCCATGTATATACAATTTTGTTTAGGCCTACCCGTATTTAACATATTATGTTTTTGTTTATGTCTATACTTTACGTCTATACTTTACGTCTATACTTTACGTCTATACTTTACGTCTGTACTTTACGTCTATACTTTACGTCTGTCCTTTATTTCAGTTGCCGTCCAGCGTAAGATTATCTATCACCTTTGCTTCAAAAGTAAGTGAAGTCTTCATCCACACGTAAAACCAAAGTGAAGCACACATTGAACCAAACTCGCTAACCTCTGTACCATTTGTGTGTTCAATCGCTTCACGACAACAACTTCACTTTAATTTCCGGAAATTTCCACACAAGGACGATACCACCGTACTGAATCCACCCATCCTCCCCCCCCCCAGTTTTCCAGTTCCCCTGGATGTAACACTGTGGATACCTGCATGGATTACCCTGTAAACACTTACTGGATTTAGTGGAAAACTTACAACCGTCATGGAATCACGTATTCAATGATTCTTTTAAGTAAATAAATATCTATAGACGGAGATGTTGGATTAAGTTCAAGGGTCAAAGATCATGTTAAAGATAAGTCCATTAATAAAGAGGAAATCAAAGTCTGCCGAGGATATAAAGATCGTCATAGACTTAGTGGGTAAGTCCTCTTTATTGTTTATTTTAGCAATACATTAGCATTAGGTTATAATTTTATTTGGTTTAGCCTACAGAATGGCCAAAAGAAAGCTCTGTATTGTTTGTAAGAGCGGCTGGTCCTGCGATTAGTTCATCGGACTGTCAACCACGACAACCCTGGTTCTAGCCCTGCCTTGCCGAAAATACCGAGGCCGAATTTACCCTTGCCAAATTTACCGAGCACCATTAATTAAGAATATAATATACATTATTATCTGTAGGCTCTTATATCTCACACATGTTCAATACACTCACGAATAAGCCTCAATGTACCAATTTTATATTTTAGAGAATAGTTTGATTTAATATCTTACATATTCAATTACACTCATGATAACACTTGCATCTTACATAGTAAAAGAAATGAAAAGAAGATAATATTACGTCAAGGTCTTGCCTACATAATACGCAGGGCCAAACTGCTTAAATGGGCACCCCCCAGTGACGTCTCATCTGTAGGCTGTCATATAATTATATTTCTTCACTGCTGAAAACTTGATTCCTCGAGTTGAAGGCCACTCTCCAGCTTTGTTGCGGTTTCATTTAATATTGTTGTTTTTTTCTCCAACCAAACTGTCAGTAGGGGCGTAGCGACGATAGATCTGTAGACGTAGAGTGTCGTGGTAGACGTAGTGTCGTAGTAGACGTAGTTTATGGTAGACGAACTGTCACGTTAGACGAATTGTCCGGTAGACGTACCGTCGCGTTAGACAAAATATCCAATAGACGAACTGTCGCGTTAGACGAAGTGTCGATAGACGAACTGTCGCATTAGACTTAGACCAAGTATCGGTAGACGAAGTGTTGCTAGACGAGTAAACTTTCTGTAGACGGAGTGTCGTAGACAAAAAGTCTTTAGCCGAGTTATCGTGACAGCTAAAAACTCATTATCAACTTGCGTCTCCTTTTTTGTTCTTCTTCAAATTTCAAAGATCCTATTCTGCCTATCTGAGAAGTGTGCTTTATATTATATTGGTAACCATTGGTGATATACTGTTTCGAAACTCTTCATAGTCTTTCACAACACATCGTTTTTTTGTTGTTGTTTTCTTTTACTATCTTCTTTTCCCTAGTTTAATTAATACACTAGTAGACAAATTAGAGTTGGGGAATAACCATCTGTTTAAGAAAAATTGTTCAGCAAAAAACATTTTTTACCTACAGCCATTGTTGTTTTTTTGTTGTTTTTTTGGAGAGAATTGTGTGTATGTTAATGACAACGCAACACTGCTTACGGGTAACCTTCAGTTCGGGTAATCTCTAAAATGTAGCGGGGAGGCCTGTTAATTAAGTAAGTCATGATGGAATACAGACCAGACCATTAGCTGACTTACAGAGTAAAAGAAGAAAAAAAAAACTAAAACTGAGTTCATCAATAAGCTTAGAACGGTAGGTCTGAAACATTTTTTAACCCTCGGTAGCACGCTGGTGAATCGACAGAGCGCTCGTATAGCCGGTCTCTAAAGGTCCCGAATTAGGAATTCATGTTAACGCCCGGGTGTATTTTAGCGTCTGGAGAGTGTCCTTGAGTCTGGTTCAGCGGGGGATGGGTACCTGGCACTAGATCGAGTTTGGGCAATGCAGAGGTGGCTAGGCATTGAGCGGAGCGCCGCAATCCCCTAGTTTTCCGTGGCCGAGGAAACGCGTAAACACTGTTTTACTTGTCCCATGGACCAAGTAGGTCTGTAAGAGTTAATTTACTTTACTCACCCTCCATACACCTACCAGTCGCGAAACCTACTTATCTAAAGTAAGAAAACGTGCTGAGGTTACCCTCATTGGGCTCGGAGAACGAACACGCTTGGGATACGCATTTGAGGCCGACCGAAACCATATTTTTTAATTCGACCGAAAACCAAACAGTACCGAAAGTTATAAATTGACGAAATAGACACCGAAACTTAAAGATAAACCGAAATTGCCAAACAAAAGATTTAAAAAGACTTTACATTGTTTTTGTAATATGGATATAAGTACTCTTTTTAAGTAAAGCATAGAACAGGGGTCGGGAACCTTTTTGTCTTAGAGAGCCATGGATACTGGATACTACATATTTTGAAAAGTAATTCTGTGAGAGGGCTAGAAACATTACGTTTCAAAACTAGAAATTCAAGTAAATGTGTGCATTTTGTATAATTTCAACTCTAAAAGTAAACTAATTATGTCTCTGAATTCTTCTGATGCTGAGCTGAAGTAGACTTTAGCTCATTTGTAGAATGAAATATTGATATGCAATTAATATTTAGATCAAAAGTCTAAAAAAAAACACTTTTTAAATAATCGAACATTTGTCTGTGAGCCAGATGCAGCTATCAAAAGAGCCACATCTGGCTCGCGAGCCATGGGTTCCCGACTCCTGGCAAAGAACATGTAATATACAGTTGTACATTATATAGGCTATATATATATATATATATAATATATCATTTTATTCAGGATTTTATGCTCTTTAAGATTTAATAACCTAAAAGGCAAGATAAACTTTATAAAAGATTTTTGTATCTAAATATTATGACATATATTTTTTTATAAAATTAGACAAAACAACACAAAAATGACAAATGCATTGAAAGAGAGTAAAAAAGGCGGTGACCTAGATGCATAACACAAAGCCGTTTTATTTATCCACACTCCATATATCGACATTCGTGATTATTTAATCCGTTTATGATTAACTTCACTTTTGTCTACTTCCCACAGATTAATTCGCTACGTTTTAACTAAATGAAATTATCAATAAGCAGAATAGTAGATAGGCTTACAGCACTAGTGTTGAAGTCTGAAATTTAAAAGTTAAAATAGATATTCGGCTGATTACCGAAAGACAATATAAATTTCGGCTGAAACCGAAAGCAAACCGAAAATACGCAGAAAGAGGCAATTTGCCTACTTTCGGCACCGAAACCGAAGTTCGGTTGGCCTCTAAAACCCAGTGTAGTCTTCGGTGCATTCAGTTGATTGTTTTCAAGCATTCTAAGCACCTGTAATACAGGCCATTCTAAAACAACCCACCCAATATTATACGCTCTAAAAATCCTGATGCCCTTCACCTGCAGAAGCCCGCATATGAAATATGAAAATATACCTTTTATTACGTATGGTTAGAAAGCCATTCACTTATTGCCCTCTGTAACAATATTATATCTACTCCCCCCCCCCCCCCCCCCAGGTGGGGACTTGTTCAAGACCACCGTAAGTAAGTACGATGGTCTTGGCTTGTTGCCCATGTTGTGTGCCACTGAACCAGAGACCATTTAAAATACGCTCCTTAGTTTCTCATAGGTCGCTTTTTATCTTGTCTCTAATCTAGTTTCCGCGATGTATCTCCCCCCTCCCCTCCCCCCACTCCCTCCTTTATTCACCGGGTTGTAGCCTCGGTGTGAGTGGATTTTTAAAAATAGCTCTCGTAAATATAAACTTTTTGACAAACACAGGAGTGTGGAAAGGGGGAGGATGCACGGGGCGCGTTGGGGGCGGTAATTGTATGTGTCAGAGCACGTGCCAATTACTGCACTAAGGCTGTAGACACGATTGCTGGGTACGTGGCTGAACCCCCCCCCCCCCCCCTTCCCCCCACTGTACAATAATTACTGTGAAGCTGGGTGCATTACCAATGGAAAAAGAAATGTTAGAATAAAAAAAAAAGATTTGAATATGAAAAGAAAAATAGAATTGAAAAAAATTAAAAGTAAAAGAAGAACGATAGAGAAACAAGGATATCGATTTTTATTTTTTCCATTGTGGATCGATTATGTTCTAATGAGGTCTATGCAGAATGATATCCCGGTCACGTGATGTTGACTAGATACACTTAGAAACATTAACACTGTTTTAATGCGCTGCTTGTTGGGTGCGCAAATTCTACCGCTAAAATTATTATGTAAAGAATATAAAAATACAAAATATCTTTTCATCGATTTCCTTTGAAAGATCAACAAATAGGTGTTGTTCTTTAATAATTGAATGTCTATAGTCATTGTTGCTTCCGTGAGCATCATTTATAATATCACACTATTCAAGGATATGTGGACAATTAAAATGTTTAATAATCAAAGGTGCCGATAAGATCAATGTAAGATCAGCTATTTTTTTTAGTTTAGACAACATCACGTGATATATTTTCTGTCTCTAAGGAATTGTGCATAGACCTCATTAGCGGGAAGGGGGTTGGTGATAACGCGAAAAGACAAGGAATAATATTACAATATTCGTTGGGTTGAATGTGTTGTAACTTGGAGACAGTAATTTGGTCAAGCTTTTGATGCATAGGCTTAATGTTTGTACAAAATATCAGTTTTCCCAACGAAGACGGAAACCCAGAATTAATTCAACAATCTGCCGTTTCCACAATGCCTACAGGTAATTATAATTTAGAAGAAAAGAAAAACCCAACACACAGAGTTCATCAATAAGCTTAGAGGTTGGAACACACACAACCACAAACGTTTTTTGTTATTTCCTAAATTCCTAAATCGGAACAAGCTACTGAGCTTTTTAAGTCGGGGACGGGGGAGGGGGGCGGGGCATATTAATTAGTTCTGTGGCCAAAGAATGCAGTGAGAAAATGTCCTGTACGAGGTCGGCATGACGAGAGCGTGAGCTACATTTTGAAGGCAACCCGAGTAGAGAGGAGATGCATGTTGCCTTATTGCCTCACATACCTGCAACGCTTCACCAACCTGGCCATAAACTTTGTGTTGTATTCCGTTTTAAATCGCGTTAAACAAAACAAGCGCCTCTGCTTTGGTGGCCAATTTCTACCGTCTTGAGACTCTACAACACTGCAGAGCGGTAGACAAAGTCACAATGGTGTACACAACATCATGAATTGTCAGGTCTCATCCAACAAGTGTCCCGCTCTACCATAGGTCATCAGCTCAAACTGCGTCCGACGTTTACAAATATTCTTTTTTTTTTCCGTTAGCCATTAGACTGTGGAAGACACTGGAGAAGAATAAGGAAATGTATTTACAAAAATAATATAATATATATTTTTATGAAGTTGTTATAAAAAAAAAAACTTTTTATTAAAACTGCTTGTTCCCCCCGCCCCCCCCCCCCCCCCATTAGTAAGCCTACTGTAATATTTAGCGCAAAATTAGTTTTTAACGGATCAAATTAGTTCCTAAATAAGTAGTTTTACCGTAATTTAAGTTTTTTTTTTTTTTCATTTTTGTTTGTTAAGCCTGTAGAGGTAAAGGGGTTTAAAACTGCCTCTCCGCGGCATTGAATCGAAATCGCATGAGATTAAATTTACGAATCACTTTAAGTAAAAAAAAATACTTTGTGGAAATCGATAGTGCGAATATTGTGAAACCATCTTGGAGACATAATCGATTCCGAACATATGGAAACGTAGAGTGGGGGATAAAACAATCAGGCCCAGACATGTAAAAAAAAACTCAAGTGATCCAGAAAGAGCTTTCTACATTAAGAGTTATGTCAATTGCGCTCGACCAATACTTGTCAATGAGCGCTCTCGGTTTACCATTTTACAGTAAAAACAAGAAAATTTGAACCATCTATAAAATCAAAATAGAGAGTCTAGCGTCAATTAGTTTAATTTATTTTTTATATCACTAAATCCAATATAAGTTTGTAAATCTGTTCAAAACTGAATGTTACTTTTTCAAATTAAATAGTTTTTAAAATGGAATTTTAGAGAAAAAAAAAATCTACTTCTTAAAAACATTTTTATTTTATACTAAAATAGATTTTTAAAAAATATGTGCACTTTTAATTATTATTAAGCCAGCGTTCAATAAATTAATGTTTTCAATATTTATATTTAGTTTGGGAAGAGTTAAGGCGTCTGTCTGTATTGTGATATGTATTGTGCTTTGTAAGCAGTTTCCAAGGTAACTGATGTACGCTGCTTTTTTTTTTAAAACCTCTTATGGGTCATTATGGATACTTAACTTGATATATTTGAACAAACCCGAACCCCTGAGATGAAATCTAACCCTGACTTTTCTGACTCAATACAAAACCTTGCATCGTTGCAAACAAATTTGAAATGGCTTCTGTTGAGTTTGTGTGCGTCCAATTCTTCTTCTTCTGTTCTTCTTTGACGCTGCCTTGCAGACTGTGATTATTGTAAATTTGGAAAACCAAGTACAGCCATTACGGTACGTGTAGTGTCTGCTGCGACACGTGACCTTTGACGTCACACAATTTACTGGCCAATGAAATACTCCATCGTCACCAGTCTTTTAGACAAAATCGTCTTTAAACAAAAAATAAAAAAAAGTCCCGGGGACGCTATAGAAAGGGGTTGGGGAATCTTGACTCTTTGTCCCGTCAAATAAAAAAACAACAAACTTTGATCAGTTGATAGATTTATAATCTTTATGGTAGGACTAAACATAAAAAAAATATAATGCTTACTTTTAACTGGAGTTGAACCAAGGTGCTTTGGTGCCTTGTGGCACATTATGGGGAATGGTGGCCGAGCGGCAGCGCTTTCGGCTGGCGTACCGAAGGTCCTGGGTTCGAATCCTGATAAAAGGGCCAGGATTTGTCTGGTACGCGGAATACTTTACTTTTTTTTTTTTTTTAATCTGGATTTGAACCAAAGTCCCTCCGTGTGACACAGCAACACACCACTTTAAATGCCCCCCCCCCCCCCCAACTTTTTATACACAGCTAAGATGTAAAAAAAAATCAAACGACAAGGTTGAAAAACAAAAAAAAAAAAAATTGTCCTATAGCGATCACACTTCGGTCCTCTTCACGTCTCTTACACGCCCAAGGGAAATAAATGTTTCTTTTACCCTGCTGGCCAGAGTTATACTCGGATTGTCGTTCTTGTCAATGACGCACTTGTATATTTACTCTTTTGGAAGATCGATAGTTTTTTTTTTTTAAAGAGCGTGCATAATTCACAACGAAAGGTTGAGTGTGTCTTTGTGTCAGAGTATATTTGTGTATATGTGTGTGTGTATGTATGTGTGTATGTGTATGTATGTATGTGTGTATGTGAATGTTGTTTTTAAAGGTCGAAGACACGTCGAGTGCACTCAGAATCGACGAAAAAGGTTTTCTGTTCCTTGTTTAGCAACGGTTTATATATCGTCATGTGCTTCTGTGTAGCCTATTGTTCTGGGGAAGGGGGAGAGTGCATTGCCCGGATAACTGTTGAATCATCTATTCTTTTTAATGTAAAAAAAATAATTAGAGTACAAATATATTAATAATATATAGTAAATATGTATGTAGCCTACATTATATTCATCTATCCATCTTTCCATCAATCCATCTATTCATCCTTCTGTCACTTCATCTCTCCATCTACGTACTTTTTTTGGTATCCTCTATCATGCCATATATCTTTCCATCAATCCATGCATCCATCCATTTATCCGTTTATCCACGAATTAACTTACTCATTAATTCAATGAATCATAGCTACTTCTGGTAATTCATTCATCTTTCTTTTTTTCCCGCCATCACCCTCCCTCCCTCCCGCCCTCCCTCCCTCCCTCCCTCCCGCCCTCCCTCCCTCCCTCCCGCCCTCCCTCCCTCTCTCCCAACCTCAACTCCCATCTTCTTACTCCGTTCTCTAACCGTTCTTTATCTCTCTACCTACATCCACTCATCCACCCATCCATTCGCCCATCATCCACTATACCAGGGGTGGGCAACCTTTTCATAATAGAGTGCCAAAGTAAGATTTCTAATTCATTCAGCGCGCCAACAGCCTAAGAGTCAACCTGCGCCACCAATCAATTTCTAGTAAAAGTGACTTGAATTGCCTTTTTGAGGGTTTTCCCCGTGCCATTGAAAATCACTCTGCGTGCCAAGACCCACACGCGTGCCTACCCCTGCACTATACCAATCATTCACCAAACCATCAATCAATCCATGTATTCATCAATCAATCAGTCAATCCATCTATTCATCTATTCATTCATTCATCCAGCAATCCATTAAGTCTCAAATCCATTTACACTAACAGCTAGGGCTGCCAGCTGTCCGATTTCAAACAGGACAATCCGGTGTTTTTAACAGACTGCCCGGCATAAAGAAACACCGGACATGTATAACGATATACCCGAATTTTTCCGAAAAGTTATCTGTCAAATATACCATCACATTTTTTTTATAAACCCATCTCAAATTCCAACTAGAATGCAAAAACAATAAATAAAATAAAATATTTAAAATTGAAAGTAAATCCGTTACCAATTTGTATGATTTTTATTTATTCTGTTTTAAGTGTGTTTACCTTTTGCAAAGGTGATCCAAGGGAAGTAATAAAATCATCAAAGAAAAAACACAATCTCAGTACGAGTTGTCTTTCTCAAGGCCACGATCCCTTTTTTATGATAAAGTAGTTCTTGTTTTTAAAGATGTTTTGTAGTGAGGGATGTGGGTACGTGGGGGGCTGTTGGAGTTAAATCGAGGAAGGACGTGAAGAGAGTAAAAACGGGCGAGGGCCGATGAGAGAGAAAGTTCTTCCTGGGAAATAAATGATAAGTGACGTCAACAGCACTAAGATCAGAGTCCGAGTGCCGTCTCATTTTTCTCTTCCAACTCTTCACTCTTTCCTCCTCCCTACTCCCCCATCCTCCTTCTCACCTGGTTACAGCTTACAGCTAACGTGGATTCTAGCCTAGAGAAGAGAGAGAGAGAAGGAGAGAGAGCGTGGGTACTAGCACTGGACCCTGTCACTTGTCAGGCGGCTAAAAATCACCTCGCCTGTTTTCTCTTTTCCCCTGTGGATTTTACGTAGCAGTTATTTCCCCCTTGCAGTGTTTACCATATTTAGTGGCTTCCTTTATTAGTTGATCATATAATATTGATTCGTGGAGTTGAGGATTTTTTTTGGGTGTGCTTTTTTGTCTGGATGTAGGTAGCGTATCTTATATATGCGGCGATATATTTTAATTAATTATTCTTTATTTTAAAAAAAAATATGAATTTGGTTTGTGTTTTTAATTACGTGTTTTTTTTTCTATATAGATCTATGTGGCTCTATATTATTTCGTAAGTTTTAAATTGTGTTGTTTTTTCCTTTCCACGTATTTTAAATAGATCCAGTTTGTGTAGAGTCTAAAAATGTGTGTGAAATATATATTTGAATTTGTGCTCTATTCCAAGTTTATAGAACATTCTATATAGAGTAGGCCGAATGAACTTTTGGGGAAAAATCTATCTATCTATCCATCTATCTATCTATCTATCTATCTATCTATCTATCTATCTATCTATCTATCTTTCTATCTATCTATCTATCTATCTATCTATCTATCTATCGGTCTCTCTGTCTGTCTTCCCGTCTGTCCGTCTGTCCGTCTATCCGTCAATCCGTCAATCTGTCCATCTGTCTATCTATCTATTTCTATCTATCTATCTCTTTCTATCTATTTATCAATATGTCTGTCTATTTATCTATATGTCTAATCTTAATAAATGTCTATCTATCTATCTATCTATCTATCTATCTATCTATCTATCTATCTATCTATCTATCTGTCTATCTATCTATCTATCTATCTATCTTTCTATCTATCTATCTATCTATCTATCTATCTATCTATCTATCTATCGGTCTCTCTGTCTGTCTTCCCGTCTGTCCGTCTGTCCGTCTATCCGTCAATCCGTCAATCTGTCCATCTGTCTATCTGTCTCTCTTTCTATCTATTTATCAATATGTCTGTCTGTCTATTTATCTATATGTCTAATCTTAATAAATGTCTATCTATCTATCTATCTATCTATCTATCTATCTATCTATCTATCTATCTATCTATCTTTCTATCTATCTAATACAAGTAAATGAATGTCTATCCGTCATTCTTGCTATCTCTCGGTCTGTCTATTTATCAATCTAACTGTCGGCCTCTCTGTATATATCTGAATATCAGACTATCTATCAGACTATTTATCTATCCTTATATCTGTCTTTCTATCAAATCTCAATAAATGCATGTCTATTTACCTATGCGTGCCCGAAAGGAAAAAAATTCGGTGAAGAGAAAATTCGCGTAAGTTTCTAACAGTGGTGAGAGACAGACAGGTTAACAAACAAACAGACACACAGACAGACAGAGACAGGAAGTGAAAGGAAGAAGGTATTAGTCAAATAATACCTTCCCCTCCCCGCCCTCTTTCTCAATGAAATCCTAGATCGAGTCAGGTTGACATTCTAACGGTGTCATAGAACACTGACTGGAATTGAATTCATTGACTCTATGGTGGTCTAAAGCATAATCTAGTGATAGCCTCCCCTTCTAGTGATATCCAGCCTCTCCTTCTAGTGAAAGCCTCCCCTTCTAGTGATAGCCTCCCCTTCTAATGATAGCCTTCACTTCTAGTGATAGCCTCCCCTTCTAATGATAGCCTCCCTTTCTAGTAATAGCCTCCCCTTCTAGTGATAGCCAGCCTCTCCTTATGGTGATAGCCTCCCCTTCTAGTGAAAGCCAGCCTCTCCTTCTGATGATAGCCTCACCTTCTAGTGATAGCCTCCCCGTTCTAGTGATAGCCTCCCCTTCTAGTGATAGCCTCCCCTTTCCAGTAATAGCCTCCTCTTTCTACTGATAGCCTCCCTTCTAGTGATAGCCTCCCTACTTGTAGTGATAGCTGATAGCATCCCCTACTTGTAGTGATAGCCTCCCCTACTTGTAGTGATAGCCTCCCCTGCTATTGACATTCTGCTATTCAGTTCCTTATTAACATTATACAGCCACAACTTGTGGACTCGACAACACCACTATGCTAGGAAACTCAATACTTAACATACATATATATAGTTCTATAGTTCATTGATATTATTGATTTTCACCGACTATAGGTTATTGAAAGGTTTGTATGTGTAGTTGATTTGGAGTTGTTGTTTTTTATATTCTATGTTTATCAAAAGTTTTCAAGCATAGTTAATGTAGTCTTTTAAAAATTGATTTTTCTAGAGTGCAGGTTATTAAAAGGCTTTTACGTATTATAAACTTTTTTTTAGATATTTGGCTTTTTAAATTGAGGCTTATTTTTTTGAGGGTCTATACCAAGGGTGTGCAACGGCCCGCCAAGCCTTTTAGTGTGGCCCCCGAAGAGCTTCTAACGGCATTTTAAAAAAAATTTGTTGCGTTGCTAATGCAAATAAATTTTCAGACTGTGTGGCCCGTCTTGATGTATACAATTTCATGTGGCCCAAAGCAAAAAAAAAATGTTGCACACTGCTGGTCTAGACTATACATGTTGTGTTGTTTGTGTTGGTATATTATTGCCGTTGTGTTGCATTTTAATTGTGTGCACACGTTGAATTGTTATTGTTTGGCATAGAGACACATGTTGTCCTACGATGACAGGTGCATCATTGTGTATGCTGGCTGAGTGATGACGAGAAACAACAACAATTAATCCACGACAACACACTGTGTGTGTCCATTGAACAGTCTCGTCAGAAATAACAAGTAGTGAGGAAATGACAAAAAAAAAATTTATCAAAGCCTTGATTGAACGATTTTTTGCAATAGGTTATATAATATTGGCGTAGTGGAAATGCATTTCTAAAGTATCATGATACTATTTTGCAGTAGTTAAACCCTATGGTAGACACAGCGTTTAGTGTACATGAATTTCAAGAAGTTACTATAAAGACATTCTGCTGAAAAAAAAAAAGATCAATTTCAGACTTCATGTATCAAAAGCAAATTGCATCAATGTATGATTTCCAGTTGCTTTTATTACAAGATATCCTAAATAAATGATATTTGTGTTTGCTACTTGAAATTGATGCTAGTCAATTGGGTTGGACGGGGATAATTTACAAAAAAAAAACAAAAAAAAAAACAACAGTAGGGTAAATAAAGAAATGTTTTTGCGGTCTGGACATTACAACTTTGTTTTTACCACCGATTGCCGTGGTTTTTAAAGAACACGCCCTAGCGTCTTCCCCACTTCCGTTCCAAGATATATACATTGTCCATTTTATAGAATACAGAAGGGCGCAAGGCAATGCCTTTGATTGCATCTCCCGCAAATATGAAATAAACTATCGTGGCAAGAATGATGAACTGCAAAAATATTACAGCCATAAATTACTTCATTTATAAACATTGAAACCCTGGATATCCAAGAAGAAAAAATGCCACCCAAATAATTGGTTCCTATGTTAACTTCTGACAACACAAGGGGAGGGAACTTATCAAAATCGGCATCAGAAATATCAACATCAACAAAAATTATACAACCTTAGCTTCTTTCCACGACGTTAATTATTTCATTAAATAATGTCAAAAGTATACACAATTAAATTATTTTCAATGATCAACCAGCTACACATCGACTTTGCAATTTCCCCCCAAAAAAGCAGACGGCTTCTATCCAAACGAAAAAAAAAATTAATCAAAGCCTTGACTGAACGATATACCCTCCCTCCCTACTAAGTAATTTGCACCTCAGTCAACATGAATAAACCAGGAAAGTTTCACGTCTGCTTCGGTTAATAGAATTACGCTTGCTATGTTGAATTATTCCCCCATTGTTTGATTTATCTGACCTACACATGTAGTACACGTGTAATAAAAACAGGTTTTTATACCTTTTATAAGTTTTTCGTATCAATCTTTTATATGCAGTTTCGTTTGCATTTATGTAAGTGTTAGTGATTTATCATTTATGTCAATTTATGTCATTCTAGCAACTTGATGTTTTTTTATAGTATAGATATAGTTGTTATCAAATTTACTGCATGTAAAACCTGAACACTAACAATAGCGAGGTTAAATTAAAGGATTTATGAATGCGTACCGTAAACTATAGTAAAATGAATTTCAAAAAAAACAACAACTGGAAAATATTAAAGCTGAAAATGTGATAGACTGTGTTGTCATCGGAAAAGAGTCTATTTGCTAAGTTTCAGCTTGATAGGATGATGGGGAAACGGGTTCAAAAGATTATGTCAAAAAATCACATAGAAAGCGACTTAATAAAACTAATGCTGAAGAGAAGTCGTAATTGTGGTTTATCATACTATGTTCAAAACTCTGAATGTTCATTTTTAGGCCTACATTTAGCCTACATAATTAAAACCGTCAGATCCGGGATGAATATATGTATAATATGTATAGACTTTGTATTTTTGAAAATAACCGTAATTCCGGAACCATATAAAACGGAACGGAACTTCCAAAAAAAAAAAAAAAAGCGCATTTCGTATGTCGTTTGATATGAGCACTCTGTATTTATCATCCAATGGAAAAGAAGATGTGTTCCTGCTTGAAGTAGGTGGGGTTAGTAAAATTTGTTGAACACTGTTCTGGCCACACCATTTTCTTGTTGTATTTCGTTGCCCGAAGAAACTGTCCGATTCATCTTCACTGAGTAGGCCTATTGCTATATTTTTAAAATGTTAAGAACGCACGACACGTTACATATCCTACAGAAAGATAGCGCATGCGTCTAAGCGGATTTGACCGCCTAACGTGGAAGACTCCAGAAAGAGGATCATCCGGAAGTCTCGTGTGGTGCTGCTCGACACGAGCCTCCGTATGTCCTCGTGCAGTGACAAGTCTGCAAACGACATTTTCTCTTGTGTGTTTGTTTGTTTATCTCCCCCTTGCCAGGGGTTGTAAGAGTATTTTGCGTCTTCGGATTTAGTCATGTGATCCAACGGATATTTCCCAAGTCCCCCCCCTTCCCCCCCCCCATTTCCCCCCCCCCCTTTTTTTTCACCGGTCTCTTCCAGGTCTATTCTTGATCAGCCACACTCCTCCCCCCTCCCTTCTACATACAACCCGATTGTTTGTTAAATTATACCTGTGTTACTGGTTTTAGTTTTTTGGTTCAATTCTGCTCTATTGTGAAGGTTTTTGCCAACAGGGCGTCTGTGTTAACAGTGTTGTTTGTTTATTAAACACCGATCCTTTTATCTAAAAAAAGAATGAATATATAATACAATAAGGCGGTTTTTTTCCATTCAGTTTCATTTCTTTTTTAATGGTGTATTTTGATTCTCGATCTACGGCTCCTGTTTTGTGGTTATATCCAGAAAAAAGACGCCTTTAAAGAAAAATGCCAAACTTGAACAATTTCTTGATAGCCACCCTAGTTGCCAAGATACTGCTGTGGTAGATTTATTAAAACAACAATGTGCTATTTGGTCTCTTGTAATGTAACTGGCTATTGTGGAACGTTAATGAGAAACGTTTCGTGAATACCAATGTACATAATACATACAGGGAGTTAAAAGACCCAGGAGTAGTCTGCTGTCTAGAACACAGAGAGGATATAATCATGAGAGAAGGTAAGTCTATGTCTAGTCTATGATATGTATAGTCTATGTTATGTCTAGTCTATAATATGTCTAGTCTATATGTCTAGTCTATGATATGTCTAGTCTATAATATGTCTAGTCTATGATATGTCTAGTCTATGTTATGTCTAGTCTATGTTATGTCTAGTCTATGATATGTCTAGTCTATGATATGTCTAGTCTATGATATGTCTAGTCTATGATATGTCTAGTCTATGATATGTCTAGTCTATGATATGTGCAGTCTATGATATGTCTAGTCTATGATATGTCTAGTTTATGATATGTCTAGTCTATGATATGTCTAGTCTATGATATGTCTAGTCTATGATATGTCTAGTCTATGATATGTCTAGTCTATGATATGTCTAGGCTATGGTATGTCTAGTCTATGATATGTCTAGTCTATGATATGTCTAGTCTATGATATGTCTAGTCTATGATATGTGCAGTCTATGATATGTCTAGTCTATGATATGTCTAGTTTATGATATGTCTAGTCTATGATATGTCTAGTCTATGATATGTCTAGTCTATGATATGTCTAGTCTATGATATGTCTAGTCTATGATATGTCTAGGCTATGGTATGTCTAGTCTATGATATGTCTAGTCTATGATATGTCTAGTCTATGATATGTCTAGTCTATGATATGTCTAGGCTATGGTATGTCTAGTCTATGATATGTCTAGTCTATGATATGTCTAGTCTATGATATGTCTAGGCTATGATATGTCTAGTCTATGATATGTCTAGTCTATGATATGTCTAGTCTATGATATGTCTAGTCTATGATATGTCTAGTCTATGATATGTCTAGTCTATGATATGTCTAGTCTATGATATGTCTAGTCTATGATATGTCTAGTCTATGATATGTCTAGTCTATGATATGTCTAGTCTATGATATGTCTAGTCTATGATATGTCTAGTCTATGATATGTCTAGTCTATGTTATGTCTAGTCTATGGTATGTCTAGGCTATGGTATGTCTAGTCTATGATATGTCTAGTCTATGATATGTCTAGTCTATGATATGTCTAGTCTATGGTATGTCTAGGCTATGGTATGTCTAGTCTATGATATGTCTAGTCTATGATATGTCTAGTCTATGATATGTCTAGGCTATGATATGTCTAGTCTATGATATGTCTAGTCTATGATATGTCTAGTCTATGATATGTCTAGTCTATGATATGTCTAGTCTATGATATGTCTAGTCTATGATATGTCTAGTCTATGATATGTCTAGTCTATGATATGTCTAGTCTATGATATGTCTAGTCTATGATATGTCTAGTCTATGATATGTCTAGTCTATGATATGTCTAGTCTATGATATGTCTAGTCTATGATATGTCTAGTCTATGATATGTCTGGTCTAACATATATCGGTATGTTTGTTTTCCTGTGTCAAAGTTCTTTTTAGAGGAAGGATTATTTTCTTTACTCTTTATCAATACTGTAAATCTTTAGCCTTAGGAGACGTGACGTCACTCACCCAGGTCAAAAGGAGGGGAGGGAGGGGGGGCTCAAACATTTGTGACGCTATGTTCCGTGGGGGGAGCGGTGTGTTTAAAAAATGTGACGTCGCATATAAAAATGTGCCTCTTTAAAAATATATCCACTTTGACAAGTTTTACTAGGCCCGCCTATATTGTTTATTTATAATACTTATACGACAATGACGATAAAAGAAATTTGAAATGTACTGATTTTGAAATTTGAAATGTACTGATTTTGAAATTTGAAATGTACTGATTTTGAAATTTGAAATGTACTGATTTTGAAATTTGAAATGTACTGATTTTGAAATTTGAAATGTACTGATTTTGAAATTTGAAATGTACTGATTTTGAAATTTGAAATGTACTGATTTTAAAATTTGAAATGTACTGATTTTGAAATTTGAAATGTACTGATTTTGAAATTTGAAATGTACTGATTTTGAAATTTGAAATGTACTGATTTTGAAATTTGAAATGTACCGATTTTGAAATTTGAAATGTGCTGGGCGTATTATTTCAAGATTCGGGGTGGGGGGGGGGGGGGGTGCAGAGCTTTGAGACGTCATATTGGAAAAAAACGGGTGTAGTTTTGTGACGACTTGTGACGTTGTGAGAAGGTTGGGGGGAGGGTAAAATTAACCAAAAACAACGTGACGTAAATAATTATGAATGGTCCCTAGAGACACAATAACTTTAAATTCTATATCTCTCTTATGCATTGAGCCAAAGATAGAGAGACGCGTTTATCATTCTCCGTAGCTTTTTAAAAACACAAACCCAGTTATTTTTAATATTTCTATTCACTAACACACACATTACCTATTCTAACGTATCAGTAACATACACAACAGATATGAATGTCCATACAATTCCCTCATGATATTGTAATGTAGTCAGGTCTGAACTCGAGGTATGTAACTTAGCTCTGCTTCAAAGATCACAAACTGTAAGCTTGTAAGTTTATCAACACCATTAGATCAAGATTTCTTTTCACAAATCGATAATTATGGTTTCGTTGCCCTGTACATAGTCTAGGGGGGGGGGGGGAGCAATCTATTTAATAATAGTATGCCAAAGTAGGATTTATAACTCATTCGGCGTGCCAACAGCCTTAAAGCCAACCTGCTCTAGCAAAGAAATTTCTTGCCTTTTGGGGGCTTTTTGTGTGCGATTGGATATTGCCCTGCGCTAAGCACCCCTGCAGTAGAGCATATTTCCTAACTGGAGAATATTTTCAGAATCTAAGGACTCCGCTTTAAGTAAGTTAAAGAAACGGCACAGTAAACCAAAAGCGACTTAAACATACATTTTAATGACAGCATACAAATACACCTACATGTCAGGGAATAAATATACATGTCAGCATTGACAATACAGTCTTGATTACATCAACAAAACAAACATTAACACCTCTCTATATGCGTATATTCTATGTTTTTTTTAACAAACGTCTTAACAGAAACGAACGAAGTAGAGATCTGTAAACAATATCCTAAGGGGGACGCTAGCTATTTGTCTCTTGTGACGAGTTCCTTCCCTTACATCTCTAAATGTAAATTGAATCAAGTGATGAGACAATCTAGGGATTCTGGGATTGTGATGAAAGTACCGGAGAGATTAGTGCCGAGTGGCTTCTTGTGTGGTTGCCCGACGTGGCTGCCCGTTGGTAGTGTTAGCTTTGACAGCACAAGAGGGAGGGGCGGGGAGGGGGAGGGGGGGGGGTTGAAGACGTTTGCAGAAATTATATCATAGATAACGAGATTTATATGCGAATAAAAAAAACAACAACATTGAAATCTGGTCAACAAAACACAATGGATGAGACTTGCCTAGAGAATGTATGTACAGAGAATAGCTGTATAAACAACAATTGTACGAACAATAGCTGTACAAATGTACAAACAATAGATGTACAAATACAAGCTGTAAAAAATACTTGGTGTACAAATAATAGGTGTACAAATACTAGCTGTACAAATACTAGATGTACAAATACTAGCTGTACAAATACTAAGTGTACAAATTATAGGTGTACAAACAATAGCTTTACAAATGTAAAAACAATAGCTGTACAAATACTAGCTGTACAAATACTAGCTGTACAAATACTAGCTGTACAAATACTAGGTGTACAAACAATAGGTGTACAAACAATAGCTGTACAAATGTAAAAACAATAGCTGTACAAATACTAGCTGTACAAATACTAGCTGTACAAATGCTAGGTGTACAAATAATAGGTGTACAAACAATAGGTGTACAAAACAATAGATGTGCAAATACTAGGTGTACAAATAATAGGTGTACAAACAATAGCTGTACAAACAGTATTTTTACAAACAATAGTTGTACAAACAATAGTTGTACAAACAATAGTTGTACAAACAATAGTTGTACAAACAATAGTTGTACAAACAATAGTTGTACAAACAATAGTTGTACAAACAATAGCATTACAAACAATAGTTGTACAATAACTATACAAACAACAGCCTTGTAGACAATGCCAGTGCAAACAATTTCAGTACAAACAATGACCTTACAAACTATTGCAATACAAACTATTGCAATGACCTACAAGCAATGACCTTTTCAAACAATAATAATAAAAACAATGATCTTACAAGCAATAACGTACAAACAATGATCTACAAACAATAATCTTACAAATAATAACCTTACATATAATGGCAGTAGAAACAAACACCTTACAAACTGTTTCAGTACAAACATTGAACTTCTAGTACACTTTTTAAATATAATGAAACATCTAAATTGCAAATAAACATCCAATTGCATGTGTTAATTATTAATAATAATAATGCTGTTCGTACAGCGCTGCCAACAAACATAATGTAAGCTCAGAGTGCATTTAACATTGAGCAACAGACAAGCAAGAACACGGGTATAATTCTCGAGTCTAAAAAATAGTAAACTAATTAATGATTTAAATTACACCACATACATTTTCTGTTCTACACTTTGAATGTTGTTTTAGAGATACATTTTATTTTGTCTATCCCTCGCTAGGCATACATAAAAAAATCAAAATGAGAATAATACGATCATTAAAAGCAGGTAGTTCACTATTGAGATTACTCTAGCAACAGTTCATATGTATGCATATGCCAGGGCCAGGCGATCGAAAACAACAAAAAATTAACAAAAACTAATTTCCGAAAGAAACGTTCTCACTACAGTTTTTATTGTAATATTGTTTGTTATTTTTTCGTTCTCTTTTAACAAAACACATTGTAATCATTCGTTTCTCCGTCTTTTTGACGGGGCATAACTCCTGGTGTATATAATATAAACTCGTTAAAACGAAGAACTTGACATCATTAAAACGCCGCTTTATCAACATGCAAGACTAGATAGACTTAAACCAATGATATGCACGCGCCTGCTAATTTGTGTGTGTGGGTGTGTAAATGTGTGTGTGTGTGTAAGTGAATGTGTAAAGGAACGCCTGTAAGATAAGATAAGAACTCCAAAACGATTGATTTACGATGTTAGCAGCAAGTATCAATTCACGCACACTCTACATAACAACAGCGCAATGCCTTACTTGTATTAACCGGACTTCCCAAAACATATTTCCATAGACTATAATAAGATGGACCGCTTGCTCTATTTTTAGAGCTTATATCAACTTTTTTGACAATAAGGCTGTCTCAAATTACTTCTACGCTCCTCGATGTTTCTTAAATGTCTCCGCTTTATACAACTTTCGATTTTAATTTTAATTTTTCATTGAGAAAATCGAAGCGATTCCATAAAACGGAAGTACAAAGGAAACAACGAATCGGAAATTCCGAAAATCAGTGTTTCGAGTCATCACATAGCAGAAATACTAAAGCAAGCGGTCCATGTATATTATAGTCTATGGAAATACTACAGCAAGCGGTCCATGTGTATTATAGTCTATGGTATTTCTACTTGTCGTATTGTCTGATCAGTAACGAGGGCGTCTTGCCCCGTGTACATGTAATATCATCTGGCTGTGCGATGACCAAGGTATGATTGACAATTTCTGACTTAAAACTCGCCTGGCATAGAGAGCGGTCAGGCCGTGAAAGCTAGATGGGCAGAAGGCCCGCGAGACGAATCCCGGGTACATCGACGGGAGGCTGCCTCCCCCCTCCTCTGGCGTAATCCCACCGGTTAACTCACCCATGAGTCACTCACTTCGCCGTATGGAACCACGGTGTTTTATATTGAAAGAATTATCCTTAATTACAAGCACAATAACATATCATTCCCGGGAAATTACGGGGACATGTACTTAGTAACCTTTGTCCCGATCGGTCAAACGACATAGGAGTCTATACATTAGCCTTCAAATAAAAGTATATGTATTCATTTATTTACATTTGTTTTATTTATTCCGTAATGGTTAACTAATAGAGTATTTATCTCTCTCTCTCTCTCTCTCTCTCTCTCTCTCTCTCTCTCTCTCTCTCTCTCTCTCTCTCTCTCTCTCGACAATATATATATATATATATATATATATATATATATATATATATATATTGTCATGTATATTGTTTTTCCAAGAATTGGAACACGCAATGTTTATTCCCCTCTCTCTCTCTTTTCTTACTACACACAATATTAGGACGTTTAGTAGGAAAACAAAAGGTTCTAGGTAATGTTGGGATTCTGTGTTGATCTCAAATTCTCAGGGTCTGGGAACGACTCATTATTTAATAGGGGAAGTTCCTATCGTTTTGTGATGAGTTTTGTAATGCTACCATGATTTTCACCCCTACTGGTAGTGGGTCTGTCCCTTGCACCACTCGGATAGTATTTAATGATTTGTTTTGTCTGAAAGACGGAGAGTTTCAAAATATGTTCCTTTGAGAACGTTTGTGTTTGCACTATTTTATTCTAACTGTACATAATAGATATATTGTATATATTGAACATACCACCTGAAATAAACTATCAACAACAGTTACACTGAAGCTTCCTTGTCAAGTTACTATTCTATTGTGTTGTATACATTACTATAAGATTTATCTACTACCCTAATGTACAAGAAAGGAAATGTTGGAATACAAATACTGAATTTGTGCCCAGGACTATAAGAAGAGTTCATGTAATACTGAAACATAAATACTAATAATTAAAGTCTCCCCTAGGACTAACGAGAATTATCAGCAAGATCTACACAGCTCTGGCCACAAGGGGATTGTGGACGTAACAATATATATATATATATATATATATATATACATACTAAACCAATTACATAGCGCCAGTAAGCAGCCAAAAGTCAGTCGACTCTTTGCCCAGTTCTCCGATTCCATTTCACGCTCCAGCGCACTACGTCACTTCCCCCTTGGCGATTACGTCAGTCATTCTACGACGTTGTTTCTCTTGATTCAACTTCCGGTCCATTCGGTTCGTTTCCAACACGGTTATTCACTATTTATTGTTTACCAACAGTCCAGCTATCGGAAACAAGGGACAATACCCAGTCATCAAACCTGTGCGTGCTATCAGGTCATCCTAATCTACAGATGTATTCTGCTCACCCTCCCCTCCCCAGCTTCCTGGAGCCACGAGAAGCAAGGGCTTATCTCTGTAGATTGTTTGGCTAGTACAAAGCCTCCTTTTCTTTTCTTCCATTATATTGATTCTACATTTACTACTCCTGGAAGAAGACAATCTAAATATCAACTGCTTTTTAGGCTTGGCTTTGAACCTTGAGTAATATGACTTCTTATAAAATGGAATGCGGTGGTCTAGCGGCAACGCCCTTGCATTGCCACCACGAAGGTCCCGAATTCAGATCCAACTTAACGCCTGGATTGTTTCATACCGGTACCGGAGAGTGAGAAGGCGTGTATCTTGAGTCCACTCAGCTCTGATGAGTACATGATAGTAGCTGGTGGAAAGTAGGAGGAGTTCATATCACCTGCCCCGGTAGACCAACGAGATAGTATAGTGAAACGTAACTTTATAATTAAACTGGTATAATAATACTAATGGCCATCCAATGGACCAAGAGCTTTACAAATGTAACAGTTGATTTACTGATTCCCCACGCCACCACATTCCCCACTCGTGCAGTTTTCAGAAACGCCTTTTAACCTGAGTAAAGTAACTCTCTACCGCCTACATGTTACCACACAAACAGCAAAAGAACAACCCTTTGTGTTTTTACAACTTCCTTGCAAGACCGAATTTATTGCATTGTTCAGGAAAGAAAAAATCAATAACGTTATTTATACGTGATGAAATAAAAAACGTTATTACTTGAGTGGAACAAAGATTTTTTTTTTCTTTTTGGCAGGGAAAACAAGAGTTTAGAATTCTCTTTATCAGCTAAAAAAAAAAATATTAATATTCTGAAATGATACAATACAGATGAAATATCGGTTTACAATAAACGTTTTTAATGAGAGAGGCAAACAAAGGTATTTAATAAAAGCACAGACATTGAAGAGAATTTTGTATAAGCTGTTCATTTGAGAAAATCTGGACAACGCTAAGCTCAGCAGTTTTGCTTTGGATGAATTTTAGATTTTTTAAAAACGTTTGATGATTCATGAGAAATATTTGTTGGTACGTTTTCACTCATTGGCCGTACAGTTTAGAAACTTGTAATACGGAGATAGAAGAGTGATATCCCTTATTACTTGACGTCACTTCCATTCTTGAAAGTTCAAAATTTTGTGTGCGTCGAAAGACTTTTTGTTTCTGTTTCTGCTTCTAAAAATTGACGTCATACGAATTTTTACAATTTTTTTTCGGATGAGCTAGTCCGAGAATAGTATAAATTGGGAGATAGTTTTTTTTTTTTGGTAGGAGAATCTTTGAAGAGTGAGGCATTGAAATAATTTCATTGTGAATCACTCTTTGTTATTGTTGGCTATACCAGCCACTGCTCTTTATTACAGTTTGTACGGTTTTTGCAGCTGTTACAGAGAATTTCTCTGTTATCAAACGTTTATTTGTTCAATCGAGTGGCCTGGACAGGAGACTTCGATGGCTATATCAATAAGCTGAGATATGGTCTAGTACCTATTGATTTCAAAACGTTTTCTTTTTACAACGAAAACGCTGAGCTTTGTATTAACCGTTAAGTAAGTAAAATATCCCTGATGTCTATTTAAACGAACATCAAATCGCGTCAAGACGATACAACTTTGTTGCGTAGCACAGTCGTCTGCCTTTTTTTTTATAATAGTGTGCCAAAGTAAGATTTCTAACTTATTGACAGCACCAACGGCCTAAAAATGATTCTGCTTTAGCCCTTAATTTCTGGTAGAAAAAAAACACACTTAAATTGCCTCTTGAGTGGGGTTTTTTTTTCGCATGCCACTGAAAATCCATCTGCGTGCCATGTTCGTAGGTTTCCGACTCCTGCCCGCGTAGCAGCGCAAGAATCACGTACAATGAGAGCGCTGAACAAGACGACGCTACAGCGCGATGAAATCGATTATTTATTTACCACATCATACGAAACCTTACTAAAAGGTGATATGGGGAGATATTCGATTCTTCTATTCACATCTCCATCAATAATGTCCTTGCATCGGCTACCCAATTTTATTCACAATTTATTTTACACTCTCTCCTTCACCACCTCTTGCTATAACAAATGACGTCATGAATGTTTCCCTGTCAATGTTATTGCCCCTGTTGGTTTTTATTACTGTTTTTAACGGAGCTATCGATATTTAATTAAAATGTCTTGATCAATATGTAATGATATATTATATAATGTTGGCCCGGAGTTGGCAAGTAATATTGCTCCATTCTCAGGTTTTAGGCCAATGCGCATTATAGTCTATATTATTTGACCTTTTCGTGAAGTTTTTTTTAGTATATTCTTTTAAAAAGGCTGATTGAGAATGAAGAAATATGTTTATTTTATATGTTATATTTTATTATGTTATATGTTTATTTTATATGTTATATTTTATTATGTTATATGTTTATTTTATATGTTATATTTTATTATGTTATATGTTTTTTTTATTAGTTTACATTTTCAGATTTATGTAGACAGTATTACCGGTAGGCACGGTGGCCGAGCCGGCAGCGCGTTCGACTGGCGTTCCGAAGGGTCTGGGTTCGAATCCTGTTGAAATTGTTCCCGGGACTGGAGGGTGTCACTGAGTCTACCCAGCTTTGATGTGTACCTGATATTATTGCGGCTAAATTAAAACCGGGTGGGCATTGTGCTGGCCACACATCCCCTAGTATGCCGTGGCCGCTGAAACTGGTGAACGCTGCTTCACCGGCCCTATGATCAGTTTGGTCCGAGGGTACTTTACTTATTATCAGTAGGCCCCTATTGTGAAAAGAATTAAACTCTATTTTGCTGACTTCTGTGTCTATAAATGTCAATGTATGTCAATGTCCATCATTCTCTGTCTTAATCTGTTTACGTATGCCTATAGCAGGGGTCGGCAACCTAAGGAACGCGTACCAAACTTGGCACGCAGAGCTATTTTCAATGGCACGCGAGAGACCTCCAAGAAGCGTTTTTATTGATAAAAAAAACAACACCACTTTCCGTTGCTGATTGATGAAAACTGACTGTTGAAGCCGATGTTTCTGAATGACATACCGACACATTTCAGTGAGTTGAACTTGCATTTAAAAGGACCACTGGAAATGATTTGCATTGAAACTGGACATATCTTACTGGTATAATAATACTACTACTACTAATAATAATAATACTAATGGCCATCTAATGGACAAGAAGCTTTACAAATGTAACAGTTGATTTACTGATTCCCCACGCCACCACATTCCCCACTCGTGCAGTTTTCAGAGACGCCTTTTAACCTGAGTAAAGTAACTCTCTACCGCCTACATGTTATTACACAAACAGCAAAAGAACAACCCTTTGTGTTTTTACAACTTCCTTGCAAGACCGAATTTATTGCATTGTTCAGGAAACAAAAAATCAATAACGTTATTTATACGTGATGAAATAAAAAAACGTTATTACTTGAGTGGAACAAAGATTTTTTTTTTCTTTTTGGCAGGGAAAACAAGAGTTTAGAATTCTCTTTATCAGCTAAAAAAATATTAATATTCTGAAATGATACAATACAGATGAAATATCGGTTTACAAAAATGTCAATAAACGTTTTTAATGAGAGAGGCAAACAAAGGTATTTAATAAAAGCACAGACATTGAAGAGAGTTTTGTATAAGCTGTTCATTTGAGAAAATCTGGACTATCTTAGATAGTTGGGCTTTTTTTTTCAGAAGTACACCGCATCACTCATAGCAGAGATTTCTAAACAAAGGCAAGAATTTTTCAAATTGATGGACTCATTTTTTCAAACCACATCAAGCCTAACTGGTTTGATCTTACTACAACCTTCTTAGATGTAGATATTTTTTTTAATTGAAGGAATATTGGCGATTATAAAATGCAGCAAGTTGAATTTTAAACATTAAAAAAATGGGCATCAAATATCTCATCTTCTTTAATTAAACATAAATATAAGTAATTCTAAAGCAAATTTATTTATATTATTAATTTAATAAATCTATAAGCCTTATGTAATTTCTGTAATTATTAATATTTAGAAGATAAAATCATTAAATGGACAAACAATTAATGCAGGAAATTTTTATTTACAACTGTTTAACGTAAATTATTTTAATCCTTTAATAATTAAATCTTGTAATGCATACCATATTATTGGATATATATATATAAAGAAATAATAATTAGTCAGTAATATTTGTTATACTACAGACATAAATTGTTTGGCATCACTATTGAATCAAATGTGGAAAGTTTTTTATTTAAAGGAAGATAATCAACCCTTTATTTAAACTAATATTTCTAATATGTTTCTTTTTTTTTCATTTATAAAAGAATAAATGGATAATAATTTATAACTTTGAAATGATCGAACTGTAAAAAGAATTAGAAAATTATATAAATATAATATGCCTACAGAATTTATATGTATATTTTCAAACATCACATTAACTACCCAGTTTTTATGATTACTACGTATCTATACCAGTCAACTATAGTAGGGCTCCCTTATGCACTATTGAAACACATCAAAGTACGTCTACGTTAAACAGATCAAATAAGCAGGGCTGTGGAGTCGGAGTCGGCAAATAATGCACCGACTCCGACTCCTACTAAATTTAGATTGGAAAAAGACTTGGCTTCATTTATTTTAAACAACCGATCAATATGCCTACAGAAATTAGTGATATGAGAAAGTAAAATATATGTTTCTTCCTCTAAATCCCCATCCCCACTCAAGATCATATCCCTATTGTCAGACTATAGCCGGTCGACACACAAAAAAGTCTTTTGAACTAGTTTGAACGTCATATAGATTGCTCGGCGCCGGTATTGATGACGCTATACAAGTGCCCAAATTACTAATTACCATTCACATTGTTTGTAATGATTTCAAATGCTAGGAAACAGTGGCGTAGCTAGGGGAGGGGGAGGGGGGGGTCCAAATTCGAAAGTCCCACCGGGCCCCTCCTTGAGGGGCCCCCTCAAAGTAGTGTCCGAATTGATTTGATTTTTTCTTATGTCATAATGTCAAATGTCAAAATGCAGGGGCCCCTAAAGAGGCCAAGCCCCCCGGGCTCCCAAATCCCTAACAACGGCACTGCTAGGACAAGGCACGCGCGGTTTTCTCGGAATGCTAAACACTGCCTTAATAGGCTATAGGCCTAGGCCATAGGTCCTAAATAAAACGCATCTTAAAGGTACTAGTATACAAGCATACCTTTATTAGAGGCCTAGAGAGGCTTTTACACATTTACGATTCTTTCCATAATGTAATTTGCCTTCAATAGGTATACAAAAAAATGCCGCCTTTACGACTTATAATTGCGCTACGCACGCAACGCACAATTAGGAGCGGCAATCAGTGGCGTATTTAGGCATGTTCCATTAGAACAGGGGCCCCAACACATCCCAAAAAGAAATGTTTGAGTGACATCCCCATATTTCGTTGAAAATGTAAAATAAAATTAATTTATTCCCATACAATTTAAAGCGCTCCAGTTCAAACAAGCTACGTCCAACATAAAATGTATGATTTTACAGAATGTAATATGAATTAACGGCCCTTTCCTGAGGTAGGCCCTATGTGGACGGCAGGGCGAGACCACGAGGGGCCCCACATAAATATGAGAACAGGGCCCCCACAATCCTAATTACAGCCCTGGTGGCAATAGTTATACTTTTCATAGTGTTGTGTTCTGCTTAAAGATGTTCAACGAAAACCGGAATACCGGATTCCGGTTTTGAAACCGAAAACCGGTTTTTATTTTCAATACACCGCGTCTGTGCTTTATTATTAACGGCACTATTAAATACACATTCTTTTGATTCTCTTACTACACATTATTTTACAAGTTACCATAAATATATGCCTCTTCATATGCTTCTTAATATTCTGGTCAACGATAATCGGTAATTTGATTATCACTATTGAAAAATTGAAAGCTATTATCGGTTTTAATCAATTAGCCCAGATTTGTTTAGTTCTAAAGAATTTTATGGTAAAGAGTACAAAATCATATTGTATTCACAGAAATCAACCCCTTTAATGCCCTGCAAACACTAATTAAGTTTGAAGTATTTTTCAAATATACCTACAAAACTAAGCACATTTGGCTGTTCCGGCATGTGACTTGTGACATTGCGCGGGGGGGGGGGGGGGTGGGGGGAGGGGGAAACCGAAATCCGGTTTTAAACCGGTTCTATAGAACCGATAACCGGTTTTAACATCCCTAGTTCTGTTGTTACAGGGAACGCAGCACCCATATGTAGCCTAGCCTCTCACTGGTAAGGGATACTGCCGTTTGCCCCTTGGCGTCGCTGATCGTCCGTACCGGGGCCTTCAAGAGTTTAGGGGGCCCATGAATATTTAAAATTATATACAGTAGACTGTTGGCTTTCCAGACAGAAGTCCTGTGGTAATGACACATAGATGTATTTTGTCTTTCTTTCCTTCAAGGAATGTACAAAATACATTCGCATATTAATACAGAGGAGTCGGAGAGTCGAAGTCGGAAGTAAAAAAAATGAGGAGTCGGAATCGGAACATTTATCTACCGACTCCGCAGCCCTGCAAATAAGTAACATTGGTAGGTATAGATCCTCATCTTGACTAGCAAATGATAATGTGTAGACAACAATTATCATAAATTAATGTGAAAGTTTAATAATAAAATAGCGTATTTGATATAAATGCAAATAAAAAGGATGATAATGACAAAGACGTTAAATTTGGATTAAATATAAAACGCTTTAACAATTTTCTCTAAAAATAATCTCCTTTGATTTTGGCCTTGGTCTTGCTACGGCGTTAAATTAATTGTCCTATAAAAATAACACAAGAAAAAAATTTGGAGGTTCTCAAAATGTCAAATGCTAATAGAGAATTACTTGTAAAGATCATGAAAAGGAAAACAACGTCAGTAGACTACAAAAAAGAAAAAAAATCAAATACACCTTAATAACTGGAAATCTGGAGAGTAAGAGATGCAGATGAAGACAGAGAATGAAGATATTAGATGATATAACGAAATGGCCTGGCTTGGCGAAAACAACAGAAATGCTAGAGTTTGCTAGAAGTAAGGATACGTGGAAAGACATGATCGCCTACGCCAACCGACAGGGCACCTTATAATGATGATAATTGAGAAAATTGACTTTTAGGCTGTTGGCACTCTAAATGATTTAGAAATCCTAGTTTGGCACACTGTTAGCAAAAGGATGCCGACCCCTGGCCTATAGTATAAAGCATTTGCAATCACGTGACAAAAACACTTGTTGTTTATTACTTTGTCTAGTGGTGATAAATAGCAGCCGCATTACTATAGGCTTAAGAAGTTGTTTTTTTTTTAAATATTATCATTTGAACAATATGACGTAAAATATATAAAACACTGTAATGCGATGAAAATTAACATTCATAGCTAAAATGTAGTAAACCATTAACAATCAATGAAATATGTACCATAAGTGCAGAATATTTAATTGAAGATGTCGATTGTCGAAAGTTAGCCTGTCTTAACTATCTACAAGTAAGGCATAAGGCAGGATGTGCAATAAGTTTCACAAGAGCTATTGAAAAACTATAAAAGCCTTAAATCTTGTTTTATTCGTGGACCGACTACTAAGGACTATAATCACAGTTAAATATCAAGATTTATGGAAACCAATTCCTTATATTGTGGGTGTAAAATTCACAATATTAAAGAACAATGTTATTCAGTCACCATTACCACCATCATGGCCGCTATTTACATACTTACGTCACCAAGAAACATAAGCCGCGCTTATTGTAAATATTCTATTACAGTCGATGTCTAATCAATGTCTATGCATGCCAATGTCTATGAATACCCAGGCTTGTGTATAGATATGTATGAATGTCTATGAATGCAAACGAATGCCTACATGTTTGTATGAAAGTGTAATTGAAACATTAAATTACCATGTCACTTTAAACCAAAGACTTTCTTGCTTACAAAATTAAAAAGAAAGAAAGAAAGACAATTACATAACATTTACTCGCCAGCCTATCCACGCAGGAGCATTGCAAGACTGCACTTAACAAATATCAACAATATACGTCCGTATGATTGTATTGTATGAAAAACAGCAGCCCAAATCCAATTGTATTCACCATGTTCTTATTGCTGTGATTAAGCTATTACTGAAATTACATAGCGGAATCCAATTTCCCGTTTCATGATTACCAATATGAAGTTTTTATTTTTATTGTTATGTTATCCCTCCCCCTTTCCTCCTCCTCTTCTACTATTAGTCTGCAGCTGTTTCTCGAACCCAGAGGTTCCCAATTTATTTTTAATCCCCGAATCTTTTGAACGTCATTTACGATGACCCCCTATTTTCCCTTAATCCCTACAATTTATTAAAAAAAATATGAGCAAAGCAATTTAAATGAGTCTAATAAACCCATAAATTATTGATATTTTAAATTATTTTAGGTTTAATTTTGTATACAAATAACATGCGATAGAGCTAGAATTTTCGTTTAGAAAAGAATACTCAATTAAAAGATGATTTTAATTTCTTTGCCCTCCACCATTATCCGTGTATTGTTTGCGTAACTCCGCCTTCACCCCACACTCTCCCAGTTGTCATCCATGGTTGGGAACCCCTGGTTGGGCACCCCCTCTGCTTTACGCTGACAATATTAATAAAGATTTAGGTGTGTGTGTGCATATATATAAATATATAATGATATAATAACATAGTTAATTCTGAACACAAGCACACTTCAGACACACGAACAATCACACACAGACACTTCGAAATAGCACACCGCGACATTATGCAATGAGCTACAGCTTATTTAATGACATGATTACGCTGATTAAATTTACATTTATATTTGTTTCGTTAAATCTGTTACATTTTCTCGTGGTATATTTTTAAATACTTGTATTTTTAAGTAAAAGTATTGACCCTTTGATTTTCCAACGTGGACATTGCTGCGATGCACATAAAATTGCAAATAGGAGCGCTAAATGGAAAAATTAATAATCTTGAAACGTTCCATCTGTATGCTTTATATTAATTGGCTGCTGACACCTATGCAAGTGTATGCTCAACTCTTTATTCGTAATTACATCCAATATAGTAATAAGTAGATTTTTAGATTAAGAGTTGAGCTATTTAGTCGCAGTGTAAATAAAAATGACATTTCCATAGTCTGAAAACGAAAATAAAACACAGCACTGCATACGGATATATTACCATTCTATAGGGAAATTACAATGGAGTGCTGCAGTTTTCAATAGGAAAATCCCAATGTAGTACGACCGTCTTTAATCGGGAAATTCCAATGCAGTACGACAGACATCAATATGGAAATTCCAATGTAGTGCCAGGGTCTATAACAGGAAAGGCTCATTGCAATTGTGAGGCTATGGTATTTTTTAAAATTATTTGATAAGTTCATTTTTTTTTAAATAATTACTGACCTAAAATTAAATATATATTAGAATTATAATGATTATAAGCAAAATATAAATAGTATTTAATTTATTTATTAGGCTTTGACCTTCACAGAAGAATAAACATAATTTGACATTGATAATTTTATTGATAAACATCGTTTTTAAAAAAAAAATTGTTTGCGATCTCTCAAACCAATGTTTCACAATCAGCCATATTCCCGGAAGTGTTCTGAAGTTAGCCCAGTTTTATGACCCGAGTTTTGGTCGTACGGGAAACAGAATTGAACTTGACGCGTGTCAACCAGATCGCTGGTGAGGCTGAAGAACTCTAATCCAGAGTTTCTCTCACATTTAGCTCCCCTTTTTAACTTTCTCCGACATTAGTAAAGAGGGGAGGAGCGATTTAAATGCTTGTTGACCTAAAACGGAAAAGTGCTTTTTTTCTAAAATGTAACTGTATCAAACAATTTAATTCTTTATTTTTTTAAAAATACTTTGTTTGTGCATTCTTCAAGTCCATTCTAGTGAAATATTTACGTATTTTCTTTTTTTTTTCTTTGTTCTTTGTTTGTGTTTTTAGTCTTTTAAAGGTCTTGTTTTAATTAAAGTTTAATTTAACATGTAACCATGTACACGTTTTCCTTCCTTTGGCTTGACCTAATAGTAAGTAGCGTTTATCTTTCCATTGATGACCTACATCATAGGTTCTCAACCTTTTACGGCTCACCGCCCCCTTTTACATTTTTTTTTTCGCTCACCGCCCCCCCTCCCCAACTTTCTTTTAGCACCCATTTCTCCCCCCCCCCCCTCCGCCCATCTGGACCATAGTTTCCGCAATTTTTTTTAGGCGTACTAGACATTGTGTGTGATTAATTATCTTTCAAAGAACTGAAAAGGAAGCATATTGTAACAATTAATAGATAAAAAAATTGCCTTTACAAAAGGTTTAAATAAATCAATATTAATGCGAATCGTTTGCCTAGTGTGTTGCTAGCAATTTATCTAGTTTTGTTTCAATTTTGTTTGCAAAAGCCTTAGGTCTAATAATTAGTAATATTTGTTATATTACAAACCAGAACTTGTTCGGCATCACTATTGAATCAAATGTTGAAACATTTTTTTTTGTTAAAGGGAGATAATTAGCCCGTTTTATTAGAGCTAATATTTCTGGGTTTTTTTTTTCTTTTATACAAAAAAAATGGCTTACAATTTATAACTTTGAAATGATCAAACTGTAAAAGTATTTGAAAATTATATAAATATTATATGACTAAAGAATTTAAAAGTATATTTTCAAACATTACAATAACTACCCAGTTTGTATGATTACAACTTATCTACACCGCTTAACAATGATGTCATAAATATATTAATAACTGTATAAAACACACTAAGGACATCTCGGATAAACTGATATAAAAAATATCATTAATATTAGCAGATGTTAGGGCGACAGTGGTCGGTCAGCAGGGTTGACAGTCCGGTGAACCAACCACAGGACCAGCCGCCGCACACTATATTTGCCAAAAACTGACCCCTACTTCATCAAACAGTCACTGCGATTCCTAATTCTTATTAATATAATAATATGTAGGCATGCTGTTGGGGGATATCAGATATTTAGCAGCACTTGCGTTTACATCACATTTCATCCTCCAAAAACGAATCGATTCAAATAGGTGAGGTGTTGAAATAGATCAGGTACGTTTATACCGCCCACTTGCCCTTCAGCGTCCCCCAATCGCCCCCGGGAATGTCAGCGCCCCTCTAAAGCTTCTCACCGCCCCCCCCCCGGGGGGCGATATCGCCCCCGTTCAGAACCTATGACCTACATATATATGATTGTTATATGTAAGTAGCGTTTGCCTTTCTATTAATTGACCTGCTTATAAAAACAGAGTAACAACAATATGTCTATAATACAACGCAATAACTCTAGACGTTTTGTGAATATTATTCATAATAAAGCATTAAATACTGAGTATATAAATGCATACAAGTCAATACAACAAAAAAGCCTGACATGTAGCCTCCACATTTTCTTTGAATTCTACACACGTACACTCTTAATACTTTGGCAAAAACTCTAAATACTTTGGCAAAAAATCTAAATACTTTGGCAAAAGCTCTAAATACTTTGGCAAAAAATCTAAATACTTTGGCAAAAGCTCTAAATACTTTGGCTAAATACTTTGGCAAAAACTCTAATACCTTGGCAAAAACACTAAATACTTTGGCAAAAACTCTAAATACTTTGGCAAAAGCTCTAAATACTTGAGCAAAAGCTCTAAATACTTTGGCAAAAAATCTAAATACTTTGGCAAAAGCTCTAAATACTTTGGCAAAATACTTTGGCAAAAACTCTAAATACTTTGGCAAAAGCTCTAAATATTTTGGCAAAAACTCTAAATACTTTGGCAAAAGCTTTAAATACTTTTGCAAAAGCTCTAAATACTTTGGCAAAAACTCGAAATACTTTGGCAACAACTCTAAATACCTTGGCAAAAACTCTAAATACTTTTGTATAAACTTAACATACTTTAGCACAAAGGAAATAGTATGGTGAATAGTGAAACATTGCAGAAATATTCCAGAAATTCCATACAAAAACATATATGTCAGTTCTGTCCAGGTAGTGGAGCGGACTTATAATTAACTGATCAAACCAGACAGCCTGTTTTTAATGGGGTTCTATTTTTAGAAACCATCCACTTAGCATGATGTCTGCGCCCTAAAGGGGAGAGAATTGATTATTTCCTTCTCCCCCTCCCCCCCCCCCCGGGTCCCGTTCTTTTTTTTTCCAACGACACCTTTTTTTTCTACATAAACAGAATATGCTTACTTATGCCTTTCATGTGGACAGCTCATTAAAATCTTAAACAAATTAAGTGGACGTTTTGTGTTCTTTTTTTTTACATTAATGATTATATTTAGCTATGTTACAGTAAAATAATTCCTTCAAGAATAATAAACAACAAAAAACGTTTATGTTAATAGATTTTTGGGTCTTTTTCTTTATGGCAGAGTCCAATGTCCAGATCACCCAAATGCTTCATGTAACTAAACCATTGATCTATAAAGTACAGCTTAATTGGCTCATTCTGAACTGAAAGTATAAAAATATTAATTATTTAAAAAAAAAAAAAGTGCCTGCTCAAAGTACTTAGTCTGAACTTTTGTACTTTCATTTGTGACTTTCGTTAGATTTAATACTACAGGTATCGTATTTAGACAATTGACACATAAAGTTAGAGTTTGGAAGTATTGTAAAGTAACATTAAATCGCCGAACATCTATCTATCTCTCTATATATATATATCTATTTATCTATCTATCTATCTATCTATCTATCTATCTACCTGTCTACCTATCTATCTATCTATTTATCTATCTATCTACCTGTCTACCTATCTACCTATCTAATTATCTATCTATCTATCTATCTACCTATCTACCTATCTATCTATCTACATACCTACCTACCTATTTACCTGTCTACCTATCTACCTATCTACCTATCTACCTGTCTACCTATCTACCTATCTATCTATCTATCTACATACCTATCTACCTGTCTACCTATCTACTTGTCTACCTGTCTACCTATCTACCTATCTACCTATCTACCTATATACCTATATACCTATATACCTATATACCTATATACCTATCTAACTATCTATCTATCTATCTACCGATCTATCTACCTATCTACCTGTCTACTCGATGGGGCGAGGTGGTCGAGCTGCGTTCGACCGGCGTACTAAAGGTCCTGGGTTCGAATCCTGGTGAAGGCTAGAATTATTTTCCAGAGACTCGAGGATGTCTCAGAGTCTACCCAGCTCTGATGGGTAGCTGACTTTAGTCGTGGTAACGTTAAAGCGGCTGGGCATTGTGCTGACCACACATCCCCTAGTATGCCGTGTCCACAGAAACTGGTAATTGCTGCTTCACTGGCCCTATTTGGTCCGACGAATACTTTACTTTGTGAGCTCTCGTTCATTAATGTTTGTAGCCCTACCCCTGTCCGATTGGTGTTCTTACTAGATAGATAGAAGTTAGGCTGTGTTTGTGTAATAAGAGCTGATTCTTCGAGGCTCTAAGAAATTCATCTTAGATAAACGACTTCCCCCCCCCCCCCCCTTAAAGACGTAACACTATCTTTAATCTTTGTATGGCTCTATAATTATAACAATAATGACTATTCATATAGTTTATTTATCCATGCCTTTGAATTTATCGTGAGTGAAGCGCTTTCTTTCCACACATTTTGTTGCCGATGTTACGATTGCGGAATTCACAAAAAGACTAGCCAAAAAGACAAGTCTTCAAACTCTTCTTAAATGGATCTTTTTGACTACCGTTACCCGGTGTATTGACCAAGCTTTTACACGGTGAAGGGATGCTAAATCAAAAGATCGAATTCCAAAAGAAGTATTTTTGTGTCCGGTGACTCTGGGAACCCTAAGACTGTGTTGAGGAGCGCTGGCCCTTTAATGGCGCATGTTTTGTAATGATCTCACGAAGATATGCAGGTGCAGTGCAAACCAGCCGGCTGTACGTTAATGAAATAAACTTATGATCTATGTACTTAGTCTTAGGACTTCTATCTATCTCTATCTCTGTATTCTAGTAATAAACTAGTCTATGCGCCCACATGCCACATTCATCGATGTGAATCCATTTCACCAACCTCTATTCCTAAACCCTCATTGGTCATTCAAACATCACTGCACACATTACAACAACAATGGAAGAGGGGTCTGTAGGTTATGGAGAGGGATTCAATGGCGCTGAATAATGAATCGATCAAACATTATTAGCAATACTTCACCACTCAATGGCTTAGCTCAACGGCTCAGCTCAACGTCTCAGCTCAACGGCTCAGCTCAATGACTCAGCTCAACGGTTCAGCTCAACGGCTCAGATCAATGACTCAGCTCAACGACTCAGCTCAACGACTCAGCTCAATGGTTCCACAACAATTATTCAGTTCAACGGTTCAACTCAATGGTTCAGCACAACGGTTCCCAAACTAAAGGTATGCAAGCTCACCTGCGGGGATTGAGAAGGGTCAATGGGTGGATAAAAACTCCATTGGCTAATCCGAACAAAAGAAGAACAACAGCCAAACAATAAGGTAACAAGAATTGAACATATGTTTGTGTCTGCAGGGTTCGGCCTTTCTCTCACCCTAAGTATAGTCAGTTCTGATGGTTACCCGAAATTAGATAACGGGATAAGTAAATAAGATTGGTCCTTGTTTATTGTGTTGGCCACACGATCCCTGTGCACGACAACTGGTGAATACAGCTGAAATGGACCGGGCGTAGCCTGAAATGATACATTACTTGTATAATTTATTTCACGTCTGCCAATCTATACTCAAACGGAAAATGTGCAACAGCAACAAGTAACTTTTTATATGGAGGAGGTTTTTCCTCTTTCACGGTATCGATTCTTCAAGAGGCTTGACATCTATAATTTGGCAGCATCGATCCACCACATACACACCTACGCCAACGGCGGGCGTAATGTGTCATCGTATCACCTGTACGGAATCGATCCCAACTGCTGTTTAATCGCTGGCATCCACCAATATCGATTTCTTCACCCAAAGATCAAAATACTTGCTTTTTAAAAAAAAATTTAAATATATAAATAAATAAATAAAATCAACAGAGCATTGAACCTTACAAAATATAAACCTATTCTCCCATGAATAATGAATCTTTGTCGGGGTGGAGCGCCCTGGAGGGGGGGGGGATATTTCAACAAGGGGCGTGCAAGTTTTGACGACCACACAAAACACCGGGAAAACCTCAAACGCAACAAAGAAGAGCATATCTGAAATTCCGCCCATGACGAAAGCTTCAGTAAACTATGTGGGGTGGGGGGGGGGGGGTAGGGGGGTAAAAAGATGGAAACAGCTGCACGTGTTGTTGTTTTTTCAGCGGCGTAGCAAGGGTTGTACTGTAAGATGGGGCGGGGGGGGGGGGGTTCTGATAATGGAAAAATCGTTGAAGTGGGGATAGTTAATCGCAGGGGTGGAGCCAAAAAAACAGGCAGATATTGAAAACATATGGCGTGAAATGATCAAAAACATTTGTATAGAAATAAAATGGCCGTAAATTAGTCTAGTCATAGAATAAATGAATGCAAATTTATAATTATGTCAATTCCAATCCACTAAAAGTTAAGTTGACTCTGTATAAAAGTATTTACACGTATTAACATTATTGTTGTAATACTTATACCCTTTATTATATAAAGGATATTTTTGTTGTTGTCTAACATCAACAATGTAGTTAGAGCAATATCCTAGTCCAGGGGTCGGCAACCTTATAATAACATTGCGCCAAAGTAGGATTCTTAATTCATTCAGCGTGCCAACATCCTATAGGTCACCATGCTCTAGTACACAATTCCACGTAGACGAGACTAGAATTGCCTTTTAATGGGTCTACCGCGTGCCACTAAAAATCGCGCTGCGTGCCAAGTCTGGCACGCGTGCCGTAGGTTGCTTACCCCTGTCCTAGTCCACTTGGGTCTATGTCTGAAAGTCATCTACATCTAGTCATGTTTCATCAATAAGGTTATAACCAGAGCTTGCCATTGCGTTCTTGTGTTTGTACGTGTGTCTGTGTGTGTGTCTGTATAGACTGCATGACAACACAGCAGACTGGGGATGCATGTGATGACACACACACGTGTATTTGAAGAAGTAAACAAAGGCCCCGTGTGTCAATAGTCGCTGGTCAGTTTTTATTTTATCCGTTGGGTTTGTTTAAAAATAGATTTTTTTGTGTGTGGAAACGTTGGTTTCTCCCTAGCAGTGTCTCTCGTCGTTATATCGTTAAATCAACCAAGTTTTGATGCATCACTTTAACCCTATCGTCTGCTCTAGCCATAATCTCTTACCTGGTCTTTAAACCTTATCATATTCCTAAATCCTAACAGTCTTTGATAGTTCAAATTTAAATATTACTAAAATAGTAAGCTGAAATGGTTTTTATTGAAGAGGTTAATAGTTTCGTGGATTAAGTATCCAGAAACTATGGCATGCGATGAGATTGAGTAGATCAGGTATCGGCGACCTATGGCACGCCTGCCAGATTTGGCACGCAGAGCAATTTTTAATTGACACGCGGAAAACCTCCAAAGCAGTAATTCAAGTTTTTTCTACAAGAAATTGAGTGCTATAGTCGGATGACTTTTAATCTCTTGGCACGCTTAATGAATTAGAAATCCTACTTCGGCACTCTATTATCAAAAGGTAGGCCTAGCCGACTCTGGAGTAGACTACCCAATACGGCGAGAAATTTCCTCTAATTGAGTGCAGTAAAAGTATCCCATTCATGGGGCCTTGTGAAGCAGCGTCCATTAGTTTCCGTGGCATAGAAGGGATGTGTGGCCAGCACAACAAAGTTCCCGGCCGTTTAACTTTTCCCCAACTAATGTCACCTCGGTAATGGTCTCGGCAACCCATGCTTTTGGGATGGCACTGCTGATCGCAGTACTCGTAGACAAACATGATCTATATAATATTCTGATGGTACAGGAAGCAGCTGGAAAAAAAAAGTACGACCAATCGGCATTTAGCTACTTCCGTTATTGAACTTGACAGTTGACCCCTTTCAGTCAAATATCTTTAGCCGGTGGTAAAAAAAAGTCCAGTTGGTCAGTGGAAGACTAGTACCAATATTTGACAGGTTTGTGTGTGTGTGCGCGCGTTGACCAAACACAGATGACATGTGACATGACTTTCTGACATTGGTCACTTCGTGACGTCTCAAAATAGCCAATGGCAGGAGACGATTTAGCTTGAATGGGGCTCTTTCTTGTCTTGCTCTTTGGCCCGGAATTATTAATTCAGGACAAAAGTTGGACTTGCGGAGGCGGACCCCCCCCCTCCCCCCAACAACTTTACATTACAGTTTTCTCAAAATGCTGGGTCGCAACTCAGTATCGGGCAACGTAAAAACTACTACCGGATCGTAACAAATGACGGGGGAGAAAGCGTAAAATATAGGCCACATTATCGTAATAGCCAATCAATAGACATATATAACAGTAGCTTTAGGACAGTATGTGGTATTTATCGTATATTCCTATCTTATATGTTACAGACGCTCCTTTTATAAAGAAGATTATTGCGTCCTACGCTCATCCGTGGTCCGAGTCTTGTCTTGTCTTCTTTTTTTTTTTGGTTCTCACATAAGGGATAAGGACAGTTTTTGTCTTATATGTTACAGACGTTCCTTCTATAAAAAAGATTAGTGCTCCCTACCCGTCCGTGGTTTGGGTTTGATTTGAGTTTTTTAAATGATGTTAACTTACTGGTTTTCCTGGTTTGTTCCTTCAACCCATTCCATGATCTGATGCCACTCGGGAAGAAATAATACCTATATATATATGCATTTGTTCTTGCATATGGGTGAAGAAAAGTGTTTATGTCCTTATGTTTATCTGGGCATTGTGGAAGAGAGTTATTGTCACTGGCACTATTGACAGTGTCCCTGGAATGTTACATGTGACATGTTTGAGATGTCTGTATATTGTCACTGTTTACGTATTTGACTTTATGGCTTCCACTATCTCACATTCAAAAATTCGAGCAAGGCCAGTTTTAGCAAGCAATATTTATTACGTATGTACAACACAAATAGTATTTGAGAATATACATTAACTTCTCATAACTTCAACACGATATCTAATTACACACTAAACTCAGATCAACGTGTATCTCTATCTCTCTAACTCTGACTGCCTTCTGTCTCCGCTCCACACTTGGACATCTCTCCGTGGTGACCTCTTGACCCTCCTAACCATTCACGCCTTTTTGGTGAAATCAGGCCACCCAATGAGTGTCTGGGCGTTGCCAATTTAGCTAATTTGTTAGTGACAGTTATTGTGTTGTATTTCTAAGTAAGAATTTAATACCTTATGTATTATTACTACTTTATTCTTTGCCCTTCTGTCCTCTAGTGTTTCTAGGCTTAGTGACTTGGCTATTGGTATTACTCTTGACAGTTGTGAATATTAACTGGTAATGACACTTGCAGCTCTTTTCTGAATTGTTCTAATTTTTGTTAATGTTTTATTTAGCTGATAGGTCCCGTACAGAAGATGCATATTCTAGTATAGGTCTAACTAATGTTAGGTAGCATTTTAGTTTTTAATGTTCTTATTACATTCGTAATAGTCCCTTTATTTAAACTCGATTTTTTAGCCCTCGAGTATATGACTATACTAGTCTCAATAAATTATGTGGAAGTTCATATCTTTCATATAGTATATGAAATAATCGGTTATTTTTAGGCTAGTCTATATAATAACAAAATGGGACACGAAGAGGAAGTATTTAAAAATAACAAGGTCGTGAAAATACCTTGGGGGTGGGGGGGGGGATAACTCTTTGCCGAATGCATTCCATTAACCATAACCTCTGCTCTAGACATATTCTCTTCATCTGGCCTTTTAAACCTCATCATTTTGTTAACATCAAAATCCGTATTTTAAATTAAATATTACTAATGACAATAAAGCTATCATTGGTTTAATTGAACATATTAATAATAATATATTAGTGGGTTAAGTATCAAATCAGGGAACCAGGGCATGCAACGAGATTGTTAGGACTACCCAATTCTCCTTGAAATGATCTCTAATAGAGCGCAGTAAAATTATCTCTTTCGGAGCATATTTTTGCTTAATGTTTACTTTGTGTATATATGCGTGGTGTGAGTGTGTTAGTGTGTGTCGGTATGCATGCTGTGTCTGTTGATGTGTGTGAGTGTGTTGATGAGTGTGTGTGGAAGGGGGGTGGTGAAAGGACGTGTCGCTTTATATACCGAAACAGTCAATTTCCCAGATGGAGTATTTAACCTAGGCGTAGACTATTCATTGCACACGTCAAATTGAAATCTATATTTACATATTATATGTCAAGAGTTCGCTTTTAAAAAAATATACAGGGTTCTCACACTGTCTGGGAAGTCTGGAAAAGTCTGGAATTAAAACAAAAAACAAATCAATGCCTGGACAACCTTGAATTTTAGCCTGGAAAAATAGCCTATCAGCCTGGAAATTTATCTAAATCTATATTTATATCTAAATTTATTATAAAAATGAAGATCAGACAAAAAACGCCAATCCCATTTTTATACGCCATAAACGCCATAAACGCCCACTGACCGAGCCTTAGATTAATACCTCATTCACGCAATGTTTAGGTCACTTAGGAGAGGAGGCGTGTGACCATTTTCCAAAAAACGTGTTCCAGCAGCCTGGAATTTGGCTCTTATAGTCTTGAAATAGTTTGGAAACAGCCTTGAATTCTTTTTGAAAAAAAATTGAGAACCCTGAATATATATTCAGATATGGTGATGAGGTGAGGATGGTGATGAGGTGAGGATGGTGAGAGATTGTAGTTTAAAACCCAAAACTCTTTTTTGTTAGTAATAATAGTAGACTAAAACATTGTTGGCGATGTGCCCAAGTTTAGGCCTATACCCACTTTGGCCTGTTGTCGGTGTGCCCAAGTTTAGGCCTATACCCGCTTTGGCCTGTTGGCGGTGTGCCCAAGTTTAGGCCTATACCCAGTTTGGCCTGTTGGCGGTGTGCCCAAGTTTAGGCCTATACCCACTTTGGCCTGTTGGCGGTGTGCCCAAGTTTAGGCCTATACCCAGTTTGGCCTGTTGGCGGTGTGCCCAAGTTTAGGCCTATACCCACTTTGGCCTGTTGGCGGTGTGCCCAAGTTTAGGCCTATACCCACTTTGGCCTGTTCTGAAAAGGAAAGGGCTCAATCTAACTGTTACTTACGTCGTTTTTTTAAATTAAAAACAAAAACACATTTTTCTAAATCAAAAAAGGTTTCCTTAAAATATTGTTGTCCTGTTTTAAACAAAAATTGTTTAGTGCTTTATATTTTAAAAAAAATATAATTCAATATACGCTGTCTAAAAATATACAAATGAAACAAGAACGTAAGACTAAAGCTGGCTGATTTACAAATAAACAACCCAATAATAGATCAAGTCTCGCAATATAAATATCTTGGTGTCACAATTACTGACAAGCTGACTTGGTCTGACCACTGCCAAAGCCTCTGTAAGCAAATGCACCAAAGACTTTTCTGTCTTAGTAAACTAAAAACATTTCAAATAGAGAAAACCATTATGAATATCTTTTACACCGCGACTGTTGGTAGCATCATAATTTTCGCAGTCACCTGCTGGTATGGTAATGCCACCACATTGAACAAACACCGGATAGACCGCCTAATAAACAAAGCCTCTCGTACTACACAGACAGAATTACCATCTCTTGCAGATTATTCAGTTCAAGGTGCCTGTCTATGATTGATAAAATCCTTCAAGATCATGCACACCCGCTTCACGATAGTTCACGACTGCAATCTAGTCGAAGTGGTCGGCTTCTTTCAATAAGGGCAAGAACAGAGAGATTTAAGAACTCTTTTGTTCCACTATCAGTGAGAATGAATAGTCTACGCCTTGGTTAAATACTCCATCTGGGAAATTGACTGTTTCGGTATATAAAGCGACACGTCCTTTCTTTCAATAAGGGCAAGAACAGAGAGATTTAAGAACTCTTTTGTTCCACTATCAGTGAGAATCTTTCAAAAGAATCATCAGTCCGCCAGGAAATACAATGGCTCAATCTAATCTTATCTTAAAAAAAAATAATAAGCGGACCAATCATTCTGTCTGGCACTATTAAAGTTTCTAATAGCGTATCAAAAACATGAACCAATTCAGACTAGATCTGTTAGACACATTCAAATTGAAGTTTCACAGAAACGCACATAAACACTGTAAACACTGTAAAACAAAAAGTCACATCAATAAATTTTGTAACACTCCACAGGAAAGAAGGTGCGAAAAGCGAGGTATCATTAAATTCTAACTTAGAAAAAAACAACAACAATAATCGAATGCAGTGGGTCTCAACCCTTCTGTTGACGTCCTTTTTATTGTTGGTACATCAATTTATATTATTAGTCTCTTCAGAGTGTTTCTGCTACAGTTGCTGAATTATTTGCTATCAAACATTGAAACAGACGACTTCACCACAATATATATTTAAACTTGTAAATCAAATAAAAGAACGCCTTGTTGCAGCATATGTAATTTATTAATATTATTAACTATTCACTTCACATCCATGAAAACAAATATAGATTATAGTAGCGATATAATATACATTTTTAATAATGGTCTCTGAGTCTATATACTTGCATCCCTTACAAGCTATCGGGTGAGACTGAAGAGTAAGCATGGACAGTCATGTGACTATCTACATCCGATATATATATTTAGTAAGACTCTAGGTTTCTCTTTTATTTTATATTCAAAGATGGGTTTTATTTCGAGTTTTTAATTCTTACTTGAGTCACTACCCTTATATTATTTACTTGCTCCATAGCACCTTCTAACACGGGCCACGGTAGCTGAGCGGCAGCCCGATCGACTGCCGATCCGAAGGTTCTGGAATCGAAAAAAATGGGTTCATCAATTTGAAAGTCTTGCCTTTGATTAGAAAACTGCGCTATGAGTGCTTCGATGTACTTCTCAAAAGGCCAAACTTTCTATCTTAATATATATGCCTTAATATAAAGATGTACATGTAGTCAAATGTTTTGAAATAGATTTCACCCTAAGATATTTCCAGTGTCAATGCAAATCCATTCCAGTGGTGCTTGTAGCCTACATGCAACTCACTGAAATGTGTCGCTATGTCATTCAGAAAAATCGGCTTCAACTGTCAGTTTTCCTAATTATAACTGGAAAATGTTTTTTTTTATTAATAAAATACATCTCTTGGAGGTCTTTCGCGTGCTATTGAAAATCGCTCTGCGTACCAAATTTGCACGCGTTCCTTAGGTTGCCGATCCCTGATTTATAGGACATATAATTATGACAGTTATAATTGATTTAATTAAATTGGCTTTAATAGTTTGTTTGTTTTTTTAATTAGAAAATGTCAAAATCATCCTTTTGAGTAGCTTTTTTACGCCTATCCCTGGGGTAGGCGAACTTCAGGTTGGGAACCGTCTGATCAAATGAAATTGCGGAGATAAAAGCATGTTTATTCTTCCTCGCGTACAGGAAAAGTCAAAATTTGCCGATCTCTCTTTCTTCCAAAACAAACTTAAAATAATTTTTTTTTTAATTAAAGTTCTCAGAATGCAAGACTAGATTTATTTATAAGATAAGATTGTCTGGAAATGTTCCAATATTGATTGAAGTGGCCATTGAATGCATTTTAAATATATTCCACACTCTTTCGTTTTTCACTGCTTTTTCGGTGTCTTTACACATGCTAATCCCCCCCCTCTCTCTCTCTCTCTCGTTCTTCCCCTTACTTACTTTATTGTTATATCTTTTTCTGCGTTTTTTTTTCATTCCTTTTTTCTCTCCAATATTTTGCCGCATCTCATTACTCTTACATTTGCAGCATTCCCATTTTTTGTTTTAAAATATATGTTTACAATGTAATTTCTCTTTATTACTCTGTTTATTATAGCCATTTAGTCACTAGTCCCATACCAGTCCTGCACAACCCTTCAACCCATTGCGCGAAGCTCTACATTTTGCGCAATCATGCTTTTATTTGAACAATATTTTATTTGCAACATAGTACAAAGGTACAATAAAGTCATAGTCTAGACATAACAAGAAAGTTATAGCATTTATAAATAATATATTGAACAATAATAGTAATACAAACATTAATAATAATAACAATGAACAAAAAACTAATTAATTAAAGGTATCATAAAAGAAAATTAATAATATAATATAATAATATATAATTTAATTTATAATATAGGCTGGATAAAGATAAAAGGTTACACAGAGAACTCTGCTAGGCCCTCTACTATTTCTATTTATATTAATGACATACCCAATTGCATTAATATAGGAACAGATGATAGCATAATTTACAGAACAATAAAAAGACCTAGATGAATTACACAAATGGGAATCTAACTGGAGTTGGCATATTTCTTTCCACCCAGAAAAATGCCAACTGTTCTAAGTATCCAAGAAAAAGAAACAAATAATAAAAAACTACTTCATTCATGGTAAAGACCTAACCCAAACTAAAAATGCAAAGTACTTAGGAGTAATCATAAACGATAAGTTATCTTGGAATCCTCATATTGACTAAGTAATTGAAAACATCAAAGAAAACAATAGGCTTCATAAAAAGGAATGTAATAAGGACATAAAACTAAAATGCTATCTCACATTAGTTAGGCCTATACTAGAATATGCAGCATCTGTATGGGACACATCAACTAAAGATAGCATTAAAAATTAGAACAAATTTTTAAAAAAGCTGCAAGGTTCATAACTAGTGAATATTCCCAATTGACAAGAGTAACACCATTAGTCAAATCACTAAACCTAGAAACACTGGAGGACAGAAGGGGAAAGAGTAAAGTAGTAATAGCCTAATACAAAATGCATCAAATTCTTCTTTAGAAATACGACACAATAACAATCTATTACATTGCTCAGAAAAGCATAAGGACAAAATAATTTTCTTATCCCATATGGAAGAACAAATGCATATAATTACTCTTTCTTCTCGGGTGGTATCCCTGCATAGAATGGGTTGCCTGAACAAACCTGGAAAACCAGTAACTTAACATCACTTAAAACACTAATAAAAATGCAAAACTAAACTCAACCACGGATAAGCGTAGGACACAATAAATGTAAGGTTAGACAAGCTTATTGTTTTCAGATTAACAAAACGCCCTTACATTCAGATACTAATGGATTTCTCTGATTAAACACGGCTTAGATTGCAAAGAAAAGCTCAATGGGATTGCAATGCGGCAAAACAAAACAAAAAAAAAAAAAAAACGACGCGCGGTTTTATTTTTCTGTTGACAGTCAAAGGGAAGCTACCCAAGAAATAGCCAAGTCAACCAAAGCTTTTCGTGGTTATAATTCCTGGGAACGAAATGGTATCGCGTATAAAGCAGAGCCTGTTTCTATTTATGTATCTAGACAAGTTACAGCTGCGTGTATGTTTATTTATTTACAGACGACGAAGAAGAAGATGAAACACCCGGTTCTATACAGAGACTACATACCGGTACAGTTCATCCTAAGCAATCTCCCTTGATCGCACCTAGAAAAAGCCTTCAAGAAAGTAAGTTTAAACTTTTTTCTTTCATATTTAACTTTTACTCACACACGAAATCCTTCATACTCCTAATGGCCAAACATCTGTTTAAAATATTGTATTTTATCTAAGCAAAAGCATCGTAGGCCTACTTAGGTAGAATAAACATAATATATCATACTAAATATAGGCTACATCACACAGATCAGACAGCATAGCCTACAGAATGCAAAAACTCGGAATGGTACAGTAAAATCCGTATTTTAACAAACTGAAACCTAAAAAAAATTTACATATTGTAAGCATTTTATGAAGTCTTTGAAGGTCTAGAATCTAGATCTATATTTTTGGTAAGGTGTTATTGGATTCTGCCTCCAAGAGAAGAAGCAAACTTGAGCGGAAAGGGAGGGGGCAGGTTGCACTAGTATAGTATTAGTATTATCTTTCTTCTTCTTCTATCCCATAACCCGAGCGAGGGTCGTTGGGGCACCATTTTTTGACAGTTGGATAATTTTGCGCCATTTGTCTCGGTCCTGCGCCGCCCTCTGGGAGTCTGCAAGAGACAAGCCGGTCCACTCCTTGATGTCATCATCCCATCGTCTCTACTGCCTGCCTCTCTTTCTTCCACCTCGCACTGTGCCCTGCAGGATGGTTTTCGCCAGGCCTTCGGATCTTGCCATATGCCCATACCATCGGAATTTTCTGGATTTAATGGCACTGAGTATTATCAGTAGACATTTTACGATACTTTTTGTGTGTGTGTGTGATAAGGTTTCCTGATGTCCCACAGCGCTCCACAGTTTGACTGGCTTCCATTGTGTCCTCCCGCGTAGGCCTGCCCTGCGGTTTAATCGGTGTCCCATACAGTTTCAAAGGTTAATGGATCGTCTTTCCTATGTCCCTGGTGCCATACTCAGATGCAGAAGGTGGGGTGGTAAGTGAAGTAAATTATCCCTGTCAAACCAATTCGATCCTTAGGCCGTAGGGGGTAGGCCAGTGAAGCAGCAGTTTACCCGTTTCCGTGGTCATATCATACTAGAGCTAGTACAATTCCCAGCTGGCTTTAATTTTCCCTAAAAAGTGACACCTGCCTTCAGACGCAGGGAAAAAATCTAAGCCTCCATTAGAACTCGATCTAACCCAGGACTTAGCCAGTCTATGTTAGCGTCTGTGTGTGTCTGTGGGGGTGGGGGGGGGGTGTTATAGCTACTACTCGTGGAATTATTGTTCTACTATATAAAAGAAATATACTAACACCCCCTCCCCAACCTGTAATTGTACCTGTTAAATCTTTTTATAAACGAAAACCTTTCTACTCCGGATAATAAAGCAACTCTCCCCCTATTCCTCAATGCTCTTTGCTAGTGGGGTTCACCCTACGGTAGGCTACTAAAACTATGACAATTCTGGTGATAGGCCCTACCTATTTTCACATAGTGATTTCCAAAGTAGACTCTCACCAGGCCGATCGAATGTAAAGGAATTGTGTGGCCAGCGCAGTGCCGGGTGTCCTTTAGCTTAAGTTTAGCCTACATTTTTAATACGTGTGTCGAGCTAGGAGTGCCAGACGTGCGGCAAAAGGAGGACATGTCCTCCTTTTTAGACTCTTGTCCTCCGTCCGGCAGGCAAAGCACAAAATAGTATTGACCTATAAAATGTCCGATTAATAAACAAGGGATCATTTGTACAAGAAAAGAATGATCCGTTTTTTAAGACGTGCATGAGCTGTATGTAAAGTTTTTATTTCAAAGTTGACCAATAACCAAATGCAGGCTGCCTTTCAACCTACAGTGAATTATTTTGATGTTATTTTAAACAAAACTGTTTCTTGCTGAGTTTACCAATACACACTTAAACTCAGTGGCAGGTCTTGTAATAAAATTAACTAATTGCGGGTTTAATGCGAAACTATCCAATTGGAGCACAATGTCCTCCTTTTTTTTTTTTATCGGTGTCCTCCTTTTGACACCCCATGTCCCGTGTGTCTTGCGACCCAATGTCGAGCTGTCATTTTGGGCTGCTGATTGACCCTTATTTTGAGTGTGTTTTTTGTCCCGCCTATTTCTCGTCTTAACTGCAATTTTCTTCTCATCCCAAAATCGATAGCTCAATTAGGGCCTATTTTGTCCTCCTTTCGTTTAAATTCGTATTAATTTGCCCTCCTTCTCTCTAAAGCTTTTTGTCTTTAGTGGGTCAAAGTAGGCAGAGGGTAGTGTCATGCACTTATAGTCGGTATAGATATGTCCATTGTAGGCTAAACATTTCATAGATTACTTTCTCTTTGTTTTGAACTGTTCAGCAAGCTCAGCAAACTTGGGCAGAGGAGGGGTAGAATCGATACATCTCGACAGTAAAGTGATGGAACCGAAAAGAAATGCCCTAAGAAACAACGTTACGATCGGAACAAGGGGGGGGGGGGGACTCGGCGAGAGAGGCTAGTCGCCTGTGCAGATCATTCAGCGTGGTAGTGTGTTGCCGTGTCCCGTGTGTCTGCGGGGGAGAGAAAGTGAAAAGATTATGGAAAGACAACTGCGACGACCAGCTGTGATGCCAACTTGTATCATTTCTTTTAAGAAATGTAGCAACTAACTACATTTTGCACTGTTGACAGTTTTAGTAATTTTTACCTTTTTTTTAAATACTATGTCCTATATCTGTGGCGCGGCTGCGCCCCAACGGTCCAACAGACTACGGGATATGTAGGATGTAGGATGTAGGTAGGATGTCCGCAATCAGCCAGAGAGTCTAACAATACACAATTTCGCTGAAATAATTTTTTTAGCAAAAAAAAATCATATTCTAATATGTAAATAAATAACAATAGGCCTACAGCTTTCTACATTACTAAATATAAGCGTCGTATATTTTTATTTTTTTAAAAACAATAAAGTATTTTGTAAAGACTATTTTGTTTAGTTTATGTTACATGTTTATGTTTATGTTACATGTTTATGTTTATGTTACATGTATCGTAATTCTGAAAACCCTAGAGAAAAATCATGTAGGAGTGTAACATAGACGGCCAAGTGTTTTTAACTTTTTTTCGGTACTTTTTTTCCGTAATATATAATAATATAGCCTATCAAATGCTACAACAATAAAGTAAGCGACTACTGGAGAATAGAGAAATAAAGAATTACAGAAAGACGGGAGATGAAAGTGTAGGAAAAAGATGCTGTCAGTATATATGTATTCCAGAGGTCGGGGTGAAATGCACATCTTTATATAAGGCTGATCTAGACTTTTAACCTCAGATCTCAGGAGAGTTATAGATATTATGGCCAACATAAAGACAAAAACACTTTTCTTGTCCCTTATGCGAGAACAAATCCATATAAGTACTCTTTCTTCCCGAGCGGCATTCGGGCATGGAATGGGTTGCCTGAACAAACCAGGAAAACCAGTAACCTAACATCATTTAAAACATTTATAAAAATGCAAGACTAGGACGCAATAATCTTCTTTATAGAAGGAGCGTCTGTAATGTATAAGATAAAACGTCATTGTTGGTGACAAAATATACCTACTCCTCCCCCCCCCCCACTTGCCCGAAACTTGCGCGCATTGATTTCTCAAAGCACATTTATTGCATAAAAATAGGCCTATTTACTAAACGATTGCACTTATAAAGCTAGGCCTACATATTATATTTCTGGATTTACATACATCAGCTCTTTATTCCCCTAACCAACACCACAGATGTCAGAAGTGCAAAAATCATAATGAACTAACAACAACTGGAAGAAGTAAAGAATTTCAAATATCTAGGAACAATCTTATCCGTTGACGGATGATGTGAGTCAGAAATTGATGCGAGGATCATGGCAGCAATGGCGGCAATGGCTCGCGACTAAACAGAATCTGGTCCAGCAAAAGCTTTTGTCTCCCAACAAAGCTAAGACTTAACAGAGCCCTTGTCAAAATCATGGTTCTGTATAGATGTATGAGACCTGGACGCTGCTATCAGTAACAGAAAACATGTTGCAGGTATTCGACAATAAATGCATGAGAAACATCCTACGAATCCTACGAAGAACACATGACTAATGAGTAGATCTGGGACAGAATATTCTCAATTGCAGGCCCTCAAGAAAACATCAAGACAACAATCAAACTCAGGTCCAACGGCGCAAACTGGCATGGTTCGGTCATTTGTTGCGACATTATAACGTGCCAAAAACAATCCTCCAAGGCACCGTAGAAGGTGGACGTCGGGGAGGCCGTCAGAGGAGATGCTGGTTTGACAACATAAAATATTGGACAGGGCTGCAGTTGACTCAACTATTGACAACCGCTTAAGATAGGCAAAAGTGGACAAAGTTGACTGCTGAGGTGTCCATTATCACATAATAGGTACTATTCTGTGGTCTATTATTGCCCCCCCCCCCCCCCAACAACAACCACAACGGTCAAGGATTGATGATGATGATGTTCAACATATAGTCATAATATCGATGGTGTTTACATAGGTTATGCATTAGTTGCGCCTATTGTAAATGCTATATTAGAACAAGTTAAATCAGCAATAACATTTTTGCAGCTAGCGTGTGTGAATTATAAGCTTATATGACATATGGCCTATTATATATGAAGTAAACAAAATGCAATGCTTGTTATTAAAAAGAAGGTGTTATATATAAACTGTTTAAGGCTCAAAACTAATTAATCATTATATCAAGAAACAAATACTGCCCTAAAAGTTGGAGAAGGAAAAAAATGATTCTTTTTTTTAAATTTCTATTACAACAAAAATGAATAGCTTAAAACATTTTTTTTAATCGACAGCGCTGAAAATAAAGTTGGCAACACTTGCGAGCTATTGAAGTCTGCTACTACCGTTGTGCTTAGTAATTCTTCTGCGTGTGTTGTGTTCTGTTATTTATTTCGATTTCTAATCTTTCGTGGATCTATTTCGAAAAATGATGTAAGTTATTCAGAAATAACGATATATGCGTGGCAATCGAACGCTTGCATCCAAGCATTTGGATTGAATTGTATGAAGTTGTGGAAAAAATGCACAGAAGTTTAAATTTAAGTGCATTTTTTCGATGAAATAGATCTAGATGGTTAGCAATAGTCAATAGCTAGGTCTAGTCAAGTGAGATAAATAAGGGATGTCTGGGTCATTTATAAAATTAAAATGTATTGTCTATTATTTAGTCTTCTATTCAGAGTCTATTGTTACAGTTGTATACACATCATCTAATTAACAACTTGTGTAAATATAACTCAGCTATTACTATTATCATATAAATCCACAATTGCCATTACCACATGCCATTAGCCTTAGCCTTAGTCTTAGTCTTATTTTAGTCTTCTATTCAGAGTCTATTGTTACAGTTGTAGTGTATACACATCATCTAATTAACAACTTGTGCAAATATAACTCAGCTATTATCATATAAATCCACAATTGCCATTACCCCATTAGCCTTAGGCCTATTGATGGCCTAATCTTTTATATTTTATTTTAGGCCTATAAATTATAAAATATACCTAGTCTATATTATAATATAGGCCCTATTATTATCGTAATTTTATCTTAACAACCAACCAACTATTATGTAAGTATATTATAGTTACTATAGTATAAGTCTATAAGTAGGCCTATATAAGTATATATAAGTATAAGACTATTATTCGCCTATTTTTTAAATTGAATCGATTGCTAACTGAAGTAACTTTCATTGTCGGTTCGTCTATAAACTATAGTCTATCGAAGTGACTAAGCCCTTTATCTAATACTATACTAAGACTAAGAGTATAGTACTATTAGTATTAGTATTCCTTGGATTAGTCATTAGTCCACCCTAGTAATAGTAGTAAATAAATGTTAGGCTACATTATTTAAAATAGCAGTAGGCCTAGTCTAGTATTTTATTAGTCCAATTAGGCCTATACTTTGTTATAATTAGGCTATAATATACAACATTTAATAGGCCTATTCTCTATTCTTATAAATTTTACAGACGTTCCTTCTAGAAGATTATATATTACGTCCACATAGGCCCAAAACTCCTGCAGGGATATAACCCGCAACATGTCGGTTAACAGTCTGGTGAACTAACCGCAGGACCAGCCAGCCTCTCATTCTTTGATGATCTCAACTTAGTCGCTTATCATTGACTCGTATTCTGTTTTAGTAGACACAAATATACTATAAGAAGTTAGACTTAGTCAATAGTGGAATCGTATATAATTCGTAATAAAAATAGAGATAGTCTTTAAAAGATATTTGCTTTAAAACTGACCTATACAATGACTATAGGCTACATCTATTATATCTATAATACTAAACTTTTAAATCATCAATCAGTGTATAAGGCTCTAGGAAAGTGGACTATTAATTAAGCCTAACCATGTGTATAGGTATGGTTATATATATAGTAATTGTATGTTATCCATTTTACGTCTTTCTTTTTACATGTGTGAATCAATAATAATTTTGTTGACACCTTAGCTTTCTCTTACCCTATGAGGATGTATACAATGTTGGTCTTTTAATTAAAGGCCTTCAAAGCCTATATAATATACATTTAGAAAGAAAAAAAAGCCTTTTAATTAGTCCTTTGTAATTAGCTTTAAAACAATGGGAGCTAGCTAAGTACCCCTCTTCCAAGTTCTAAGCCTCTTAGCAAATGCAATTTTTCACCGGCAGGTATTTATTATGATTGTGTGACATTAAATAAATCTCATGTTTTATATTATAAAAAAGGTGAAAAGTCCAAGATAAGTTATGAGGCTTTTTTATAGTCTTCATTTGTTCGGATGGAAGATTTGTATTAAAAATGCCTTTAATTGCTTTATAACTGCATCAAGCTCTTCCTTAATCTTGGACTAGGTCTGATTTTTTTTACCATTCATATTTTTATAAAAATTTACAATAATTAATATTTAACCTATTTTTTGTGTCCATTTTTACATTATTCGTCAAGACCCTTTTATCCCAAATAAATAAAACATTGTCTTATTAAAATCTCTAAACTCCTGGGAGTTTTCCTTATTGAATCCACTTTTTTCTTTGAAGCCAGTGCCAATAAAGGGAACAGTAATGCATTGATCTCATTGGCTGCTGGTACAAAAGCTCCTCACCTCAGCATTCTTTAACAATGCTTATGAATTAAACATCAGGGTTTTAACTATAAACTAAAAATGTCATATCTGTTTTTATTTTATTCTAACAATTGTAGTTTGCAAATGTATACAGTGCTCTGTGCACTACTTTGAAATTTTGAGACTTTGGCAAAACTAACACACTTAATGGTATAGGAACCTAATGCTTGACTGGTTCCTGCTTTGTAGCCTCAAACTTTTTTTTTACAACAAATTGAAAGCCAGCATTCATGTATGGTCTTCTTTTTTTCCCCCTACTGCTGCTATTTTAAAACAACATAAACAAATATTCAACTTGTGTTCTCCATTGACAAAATATTCAAGGACCACTGTTAGGTAGATATCTCTGAAGTATTGTCCCTTTATCTCATTAAGCATTATGATGCTGGTTGGACTAAGTAATGTAGCCCAGTTTGAAGAAGTCCTGGTACTCTAGTCTGTATTGGACCTCTTAACCTTTTAACCTGGTTATCAAATGTTCAGCTGGAACTTAAAACATATCTATAGGCTAGCAGTCTAATATTAATTTGTTGGACCACTATTCCATGATAAATGTAAATGATTTTTCGATGCTTATGTTGTGGGGGTTGGAACATGTCATAAGACCTTAGGTTAGAAATCCAACACTTATTGGGTGGCTCACTTAGCTCTTTTGTGTTTAATTAAAATAAGCTTAAAACGTCACTGTTAAAAAAAAAGAAAGAAAACTAGTCCAGTATGAATTATATTATAATAATTGTTTTATATGAAATAAGGTTAATTGCAACAGCTGCCAACTTTCGGTGAAAACATTTTGTATTTCCCCTGTTTCTGGATGTGTGCTTTCTTTAAATTGTGGATTATATACATACAGTGATTTATGTGTGAAATAGTGACAGCTTTTAAAGTACTATTGATTCATCTGGACTGAAACTGTTTTTAGCCTGAGGTAAGTTTTGTTTTGTTAGTCTTGTTTTGTGATTATTGCTGTATAAATTATACATCAACCCCCTATTGGGAAACTAGGTCAGTGATTGTCAATTCACAAAATTTAGAAGTCTCTAAAAAACCGAACAAGACCATTGAGATCTATAGTCCAGGGTGTAACATATTAGGAGTGAGCTCGAGGGGGGGGGGGGAGGGGGCACACACCCTCTGTCCGGGCTCCAGCCATATTATACGACACACTGAAGGCATGCCGTGCCGTGTAACATGGACGTGCCGTGTAACATGGACGTTGTTTGCAACCCAGCTTACTGTTCACTGTGTTTCCCCTAGGATCATTATCTTGGTGGTTTGCCCTTATACCTGCACTGTCTCCCGGTAGCACAAATCTTTTACTATAAGCACCCAGGCACCGCGAGGGTTTTAGAGACGGGTTCACAACGTCCTTTCTACCTCCCCACCGGGGCCACAGGCCTACCCGGTGTGCAACGGATAGCGGGGCACCCGGAGCCCTTGCAGGAGCTGTCCCCCTATGCGTTCGCCCGCTGGTGTAATATTAAAGTGATTGTATCGGAGGCTTGCACACTTTGCTAACTTGAGTCCCATGGTTACAGCATTGGTTACCTATTTACCAGACATGTGCCTATATAAAAAAATACACATGTTCTTTTATATTATCTATTGATTATCTATTTTTGCTTGTTCTTTAGTTATTTCAATTCTAGTAACTCTGACAAAGACATTATAATAATTAATCAAAGACACCACAAAAGATTTTAAGTTTAAGTTCAGACTGAGACACATTTTTTTATATTAAAAAACATGTTTTTTTCTACTGTTTTGAGTTTGCCAAGGGTGAATGGTGTAACATGGTAATGTGCTTCTATGTTTTATTAGTATGTATGTATGTATGGCTCCTATCTGTCTCTCAAGACAATGGATGCGCCCTTGGGGTTTTGGGATTTCAATGAGGGGCAGTCCTTGCTGTGGCTGAACAGCCCGATCCACGAGTGGCAGTCCCTTAAGCATCCCTCGCATTTGAACATTGAGGGTGGCTGTATGGAGGATGCTTTTGCCTTCCTTTTCTGCCTTCTGTCAATGTCAGCCCTGGCCCTTTTTACTTCCTGGGAGGCCATCCCATTGTAGACGGCCTGTCGCCAGGCTCCTCGGTCAGCTGCAACCTCCTCCCATGAGTCCTCGACTATGTCCATTTCCTTGAGGTCCCGCCTGCACACATCTTTGTATCGAAGAAGAGGCCGACCTGTGGCTCGAGATCCTGCGGCCATTTCTCCATAAAGGGTATCTTTCGGTATTTGGCCATCATTCATGCGCCTGGTGTGGCCAAGCCAACGCAGTCTACGCTGTGATAGCAATGCATACATGCTTGGTATATTGGCCTGGCTTAGGATTTCCTGGTATGATTTGCGTTCTTCCCAGGTGGTGCCTAGAATTCGATGCAGACAACGTAGGTGGAACATATTTAAGCGGTGTTCCTGTGACATATATTGTCCAGCTCTCACTGCCGCATGGCAAGGTGCTTAAGATACAGGCTCTGTATACGGACAATTTAGTAGCCAGTGACAACTTGCCATTTTCCCACACTCTCTTTTGTAGCTTGGACATGGCAGCAGAAGCTTTCCCTATCCGTTTGTTTAGCTCATTTTCAAGAATATGAATATATATTTATATTAATTATGAAAATTTAAAATACCTTTAAATGTATTAGGCTTTTGAAAAATTGAAATGTTTGTCGTATTTATCTCTCTGAGCATGCACGTGTTCTGACATCAACTAACATTGAACTATTGATACTTGGATGGGTTGTCCTTTGTCTATCAGAGGGGGGGGGGGGGGGCAAAATGTCTGCCTACACCTTCATCTGTAAACAGGTATGATCCATAAGGGTGCTGAAACAATATTCACCATTTTTTATGGCCCTGTCATATTAGGGGATAGTGTGGCTGCCTTTAATTTTCTTGAACTAATGTCGTGTACCCATCTGAGCTGGGTGTATAGACATCCTGGAAAAAATCATCCGAACTTTCACCGGGTTTTTAACCCTGAAACTTTGGTACACCAGCCAATAGTGTAGTGCAGGGGTCTCCAAACTTTTCAGCCCGAGGGCCGCATTAACTATCAAACAGCAGCTCGGGGGCCAACTACACACTCGAGGTCCAAATAAAAAAGAAACAAAACATGGCTGTTGTTTTTAATTATTTATTTAATATTATTGTATTCAGTTATTATTTAATAACACACTGGTACACTACACTTGATCACCTGTATTAGTGGTAATGGTGAAATTGTTTCCTGGATGCCAAAATAGTAGACATTTCTGGCTTTAGATTTGATGTCCCTCATATCAACATTGACCTGAGATTATCATCGGATAAGTTTGTTCTTAAATTGTTCTTTACGTATTTCATTCTTGAAAATGTTTGTTCACACAGATATCTTGTTCCAAAGATTAAAAGGTACCTTGATGCAAAGTTTTGATATTAGGAAAGTCTTTCTAGGGCAAAAGCTGTTAAAAACCCACCAGTTCTTCTTTGAAATTATTCATAAGGAGGTAATTTGCTTGCAACTCAATGACCTCCAGCTGCAGTTCATCTGGGCAACTGGCCACGTCTGCTTCAAATGGCTTTTGAAACAGTCTCAATTTTTCTGCTTTTGAATCCAAATCAGAAAACCGCTCCTGAAACTGCAGCTGGAGCTCTTTGATGATCTCGCATGCAAATGACGTGAGGAACTCAGCTGTTGCTTCAGCCATGAATACCTTGCACTGTTGACAGTGCGTCAAGTTGTTGGCCTGTACTTGTTCCAAAAACAAGACAAGTTTGGATCTGAAGGCCTTTACGTTGGTGTATAGATCAGAAACTAGATTTTACTCTCCTTGTAGTTTTTGGTTCATAAAATTTAAATAACTAGTCTGTAGTTATGTCTGTGGCAAAGGCCAATTTCCACACCCTCTCTTCATCAGACAGTAATGGCTGTGGCTTGCCTTTACTTTCCGGGGACTCACCTATTTCCTTTCTTAACATAAATACTCTGCTCAGAACTTTCTCATAACTTAGCCATCTTACTGCTGTGTAATATGGTAAATCTTTCGATTCTGTGTCTGTATCTTTCAACATGGCTCTGAACTATCTATGACTGAGCCCATGTGACCTTATTAAATTGACCATCTTCACCACAGGATTCAGTACATTGCTAATATCCATATATTTAGCACACAAAGCTTGCTGGTGAATAATACAATGTAGGAACATTGGTTGTGGACTTTTTTTTTCATTACACATCTGCTTCACTTGTCTAACCACGCCTTTCTTTGTGCCACTCATGTTCTTTGCTGCATCAACAGTAACGCAACTGAGGTTAGTCCAGTCCAAGTTATAATCAGTAAATTTTTTTTTCCAACAAATTGAATATATCCTCTTTTACCGGTAAAAGTGTCATACATACTGTTTAGGGAAGCCAGCTATTGTGTTTTTTTTCATGTCTTCATCCACACCTCTAATGAACACAATCAGTTGACAGGTGGAACAGCTGTCCAGCGACTCTTCCATTGAATTGAAAAATGGTAAAACGTGCTTGCATTCTTCGCTATTTGATTCACAATGTTTTCACCCATATCTGCAACACGGCGGGCAATGGTATTTGCACCCAAAGCTACATTTTAAAATTGTTTGTTAAAAAGTTCCTCCGCCACCTCCCAACAAACATTCCTTCACTACTTCACCATCTGTAAACGGTTTGCCACTTTTAGCCAGAATGTAAGCATCTTTATAACTGGCCTTAGTTAAAGATTTGTTTTCATTTGAGGATTAACTGAACAATGTCCTCTGAGATGTGATTGTCATTTTGTAATTTAGCTAATATTTCTGCACGGACTTCACTCAGCAAATTTTGTGCATATTTCTCCTTATGTTTGCTTTGATGCAAGTCTTCTTGGTGGGACGAAAAGGCGTGCATGCGTGGCCTTGTACTAGAAACATTGTTCGCGTTTAAAAGGTGTGCCCTATTTGAGAGTGGGGGAAACAACTTTTCATCCCCCCTCCTTTTCCCCCTTTATACTATTTGCTTACAATTTGTCTCCCTTCAGCATCTTCCTAAAAATTTTAAAGTAAAGTATCCCGTCGGACCAAATTGATCCACAGGGCCGGTGAAACAGCGTTCACCAGTTTTCAAAGCCACGGCATACTAGGTGATTGTGTGACCAGCACTATGCACAACCGCCTTTACTTTACATCAACTAAGATCAGGTAGACTCCAGGACACCCTCAAATCATGGGAAAAAATCCTAGCCTGCATTAGGATTCGAAGCCAGGACCCTTGGATCGTCAGTCAAACAAGCTGCTGCTCGGCTACCGTGCCACATTCAGAACTTCCTATTGTACACTAAGCTTATTTGTCTTTCCTCCAAACTCGCATTGTTTTTGTCTCAATCCTTTCCATTTGAAAAGTAGAAATATTAAGCAGCGAATAAGGTTTTGCATTGTATAAGTGATCGGTTGGAAAACATAACGCACTACTGCGTGCCTCAATTTCAATTAGGTAAAAACATAATGTCCACGTAAACGGTGGTTGAACTCGGCAGAATACAATTACAATTCCAAAATTTTTTTACTTAGATAAAAAGGACTCCGCGGGCCGCATGAGAGGGCCCCGCGGGCCGCATGCGGCCCGCGGGCCGTAGTTTGGAGACCCCTGGTGTAGTGCATGGTGTCACTTCCAATCCCATATATATATATATATCCATTTTCATTGTTCTTAGTTGTTGACTCCAGTAGACTAAAACAAACATAGTTTTTAACATAAATTGTCAGAACATATTGAAACAATAAAAAAAAAAAAATTTATTGCCCTTGCATGCGTGTTATTAAAATATTGTTTGCTTTGCCACATGCTGGAAGCTTTTACACAATTATAAGTGTAAAGCTTTTAACAGAATGTAAAAATCATACATCTTGTTTAGTAATGGATCCAAGAATACCCATGTTTACCTATAAATAATATTATATATATATATATATATATATGTGTGTGTCTGTATATATATATGTCACATGTTTGTTCATTTATATAGTTCTAAACCCTCATCCAACCAATTATACCAAACAAAAGACTTAAAGTGTATAATTTTGAAGCAATTTTGTATTTGTTGAAAACTAGTTGATCATGTTTTTTATACTTTGAAGCAAGATCGCCAAGTATTTTAAACTACATTATTGTTGTAACTATTATTTTTGTATTTGCAAGTTTTGTTTTCTAAGGCCATTTTGTAAATATTATTTCAGAGGTCATCATATAATAAAAATGTAAGATTACTCTTAATGCTTCGCTGAGTTAAGTTCACAATTCCTTCACATTTTTTGTTGTTGCCGTATCATTTGTATTGTAAAAAAAAACGAAGAAACAAAATATTTGGATTGTAGCACAATTATACTGTTTTTTTAGTTTTAAGCTGGCAACTTGATAGATCTATAGAACGTCCCATTGGCAGTTGAAAAATATAGAAAATGACACGGATATGGAAAACAAAACAAACAAGTGGGTGGGGTTGCTGAAACATAAAGTGTGGCGATAGATATGCATGCTAGAAAAAATACATAGAAAGATTAGTGTAAAAGAGATATGCATTTTAAGCATAAAATGGTCGGTGATAAATAATCGGAAATCGAATGACTAGTTGGAGATGGAGAGTTAGGCCTACATACAGAATGCAAGCAAAAGTTTAGAAAGTAAGTTTTAAAAAAAAGATTTCAGTCTAGATTTCTAGGAATGTGAAGCTGTCTTTCTCTTCATTGTACAACAAATAGACCAGTAACTGGTTGAATGAAAAATAAACGCGAATACCCGAGGCTGGACTTTAAAAAAAATCTATACAAATATCTCTAGTATCTGTCATCTCTAGCACATATTTTATTTCACATTTCTTTCCGGGAGCCAATTTTGGCGTTCTGTATTTTCTGTATTCCGTGGACATTTAATAAATCATGTGCAAAACATTCCTAATAATATCAAAACAAAAAGCAGAATAATATTTGTCTGTAAGTCTCTATATCTGTTTGCACATTTGTATCTTTGTGTGTGTGTGTTAAGTACACAGTGTTGCCGCCTCTGTAAGGAAGGGTTAATCAGGCCACCGTATGGTGTGTTGAAGTTGAAAACTCAAACAAGAAGCAAACCAAACAATGTCGTTAACAAACAAAAAACTAAGGTAATTTTTAAAATAAGCTATCTTGAAATCTGACACACGTCCAGGATTTGTGGTGTTGCAGAAGGGCTCGTCTGTTTTTTTTTAGAGACTCGGTTATAATAGTGTCATGCACGTTATGAGTCACTGAATTTATTCTCTGATTACTTGGATGGAAACTTGAGCGGAATGTTTAGAAATGACCTAAGCATTAGCATTTGTGCCATAGAACTAAGCTGTGTATTGTAAGTCCGGGCATTTGACACTACCACTATTCCAGCACCACGCACAAATAGGTTAGAATGTAATGTCGATGTTTTTTTTATTTTGATGACATTGAACTCCGCCCACTGATCGATCCCCCCGGGGTAGTTAGTGTAGCAACTATTCTTGGCAAATAAACTCGAATGGTTGGTGGGAAGGGGGGCCGTTGCCATGGGCACATTAGTATGAACGTTACTGTTTGTAGCCTATCGTTGTAATCATACTAGAATGTAAAATGTCAATTTCTAACCGGACCATGAGAGTAAGCAACTACACGTGTATAGTCACTGTATGTTGGCTATGTGATTTTTTCTTTGTAAGGAGACTGTGCACTAGTATCTGCGTTTTATCAAAGACTATAATTAATAAGATGAGATGCTTGCTCTATGTTAAGAGCTTATATGCTCTTTTTCCCGTGCGCATCCAATAACGCTGTCTTAAATGGACTACTACTCACCTACGTTTGCCTAAATGTTTCCGCTGTATACAACTTTCGATTTTAATTTAAATTTTTCAATGAGAAAATCGATTCTGTTACGAATATCGGTCATAAATGAATGACGTAGTAAGGCATTGACCTCTTAACAAGTGCGTATGAGAGTCTAAAGCGACCAAGGTTTGACCTTTATGCCCTGAGGGCAGTTTAAATAAAATAATTCGTTCAAATCCCGTGGAAATTGGGGGATAATTCTGGATCGTAGTAATTATAGAGAAAGAGGTTAAAATGCGTATTAAGACCCTGTAGAATCTTCGATGATCGTTTTCTTTGTAAAGTCCCGACCTCCTTAAAGTTAGTTCAGTTCAGAAGTTTGTCGAGTGAAGTCGCTATATTCATACTTGTACATATAATGCCATTGTATTGAACCTTATGTTGCCATCAGTTGATAAAGTTTATTGATCGTTTATATTGAGTCTACAATTTAAATAAAATTGTTTATTCAACAACTGGAGTTGTTTGATCTATCATTGTTGAGAAATGTGTTGAAGATAATTATCACGAATATAACTACATTACTGCATAGACCTGTCAGTCAAGGAACCCCTAGCTTGGGCTACAGATTAGCAGAATCTAGAGACTTCTAATAAAGATACAACTATATTCATTGAATCCGATTTAACGAGTCGTAATAATAATCAATCATATAGAGGTCCATAACAGTTTGGGGTCTTCGTCCGATATAGTTGTATAGTGAAGCATATATTCAAGTTGTGTTGTGTTGTGTGTTGGAGCAGTGACCTACTGAGCAAGCCTAAGAACGCTGAAATTATTCTTCCGATTGGAAAAACGTAAGTTGGAAAAATTTACATTTTTAAAATCTCTTAACTAAAGAATGGAATTTATTGAAAATCCAGAAGAAGAAGTTTTGAAAACTTTATCCATAAAGAAGTTAAAAGAGATCGCTGAGATCTTAAAGATAGAAGTTACTGAAACTACACCATCGAGGACTGTGTTGACACAGCAGATAAAAGATGTGTTGATTGCGAGTGGCAAGTTGAAAGTAGAATCAAGCGCGGAGGGATATCAAGTTGAAGGTCAGACGTCGAAATCTATGTCAGAACAGTTTAGATTTCAGTTAGAAATGAAACGGATGGAAATGGAGATGGAACAAAGACGTCTAGAAATAGAAAGTCAGGAAAGAGATAAGAAAAGTCAAAGAGAAATAGAAAGTCAGGAAAGAATAGAACTGGCGAAGATAGGCGCTACTAAAAAAGAATCTCATAATGATGTAGAGATGGCCAGATGGAAAAAGCTAGTCCCTACCTACATTGATAAAGAAAGTGAAATAGCTAATTTCTTCCAGACCTTTGAAATTTCTTGCAGAGATTTTAAGTTCCCAGAAGATAAATGGGGAATATTAGTCAGAACAGCTTTTACTCAGGGAAGGGCAAGAGATTGTGTTCTATTGTTAAAAGAGGAGAATTTAAATGATTATGAAATCATTAAAGACACTGTACTTAAAGCCTATAACCAAATACCGGAAAGTTATCGGAAAAGGTTCCGTCAGTATACAATGTCCCCTTACCAAACACACTTAGACTTCCTTCGAGCAGAAGAAAAGCTAATGGATCAGTGGATAAAATCCAGAAATATCTCCACATTAAAAGAAATGAAAGATATCATTCTCTTAGAGGATTTTATTAACAAAGTGAGGCCGGATATAAGAATGTATTTATCCGAGCGTGATATCACTGACCCACATAAGGCTGCTGATTTAGCTGAACAGTACACATTGTGTCATAGGACAGCTGATGGAAAGAATTTTAATCGGTCACAACGGCCAGCAGAAAACACACAACAACAACATCGTGAAAAAGAGCATTTTGTGAAACAAAATGTTAATAAAAAACCTGTCTACAAAAACGTCCAATGTACTTTTTGTAAAAGAACAGGACATAGCATCGAAGACTGTTGGAGTATAAGGAAAGACAAAAGACCTAACAAAGTGGTCATGTGTGCAAGCCATAAACCAATACAGAATGTACAAGAAAGCGAAAATACAAACGAACTGAATTCGAAGAAAGATTATTCTAAACCAGAAACACTGAGGGTGGATTTGCCTGAGAGCAAAAGTCAGAAGGTAGAGAAATCTACAACTGAAGATAATGAGGATAAATATCCTGATTATAAATACAGAATGGCTACTATTGGATTAATTGTCCAAGTCCACAGAGACGAAAAAGTAGACCAAAGTATTTTTGACTCGAACAAGAGTCTGGAGTCATCGAAAGATGAAACAACACCCGAAAGTCATGGTCAAGGGAAGAATAAAATTGACACAGAGACCCTGTGCAGTTTTCAACCGTTCATTAGTGAAGGTTGTGTGGCCTTACAAAAGGAAGGACCACTGAAGTCCGTAAAAATATTACGAGACACAGGAGCATCATTAACACTGCTTCTTAAAGATGTATTACCATTGAATGTGAATACATTGACAGGACAGACAGTCCTATTGAGAGGTTTTGAATGGAAAGAAGAAATACCTCTACATAGGATATACCTATCATCTGGCTTGGTGACAGGATATGTGACAGTTGGAGTAATATCAAAACTTCCTGTTGAGGGCATATCCGTTATCCTAGCAAATGATTTGGCGAAAGGGAGGGTGAGACCTGAACTGATTGTGAAGGAAAATCCAGACCCTAGTCCTATTGTGGAGACAGGAAAAGAAAAAGAACTTTGTCCTGTAGGTGATGTCATAAATGGTATGACACCACAGAAAAAGAAAGAAGAAATTCTCTCACAAGAAAAGAAAAAGAAAGAAGAAATTCTCCCACGAGAGAAGAAAGTGGAAGAAGAAGTGGAACGTGATACTACTATTTTCTCCATGAGTGAAGATTGTCCGAAAGGAAATGAACAATCAAAGAAGTCATCACAAAATGAATTGACTGCTGAACAGAAAGTAGACCCAGAGTTGCTACAGTTGCATGAGAAAGCTGTCGACGAGAAAGAAAATCCTACTACTGATGTCTATGAACAGATAGACCACAGCATAAACAAACAACAATGCAAACCTGCAGTTGCCGGTACAGATGAAGATTGGAGGAGCATCACTGAAGAAACGAGTGCGGAGAGCTGGACCGAAACTATCAAAAGCTATGGGTTACCACAATCCATACCGTCAGATCGAAGGACCAACTTCGCCTCGGAACTCTTCAATCCAGTCCTAAAGAACTTATGCCTGGAGCATGAGGTGACAACTGAATCCTATCCGGAAAGTCGAGGAGCCTATGGACCAATCTTTGGACCCACTGTCCAAGGACCACTCAAACTACTTCCAGAGGAATGGCAGACCGAATTGGATCTCCTTGGGCTGAGCAAGTACCTAGATAAGTACATATATTTTTTGTCTGACATAACTGTGTTTGTTAGAAAAAAATTGTACACTGCTCACATGCAGATGCCATTGTTGTGTGATGAAAGAAAGGCAAATATATTATATCATTTGAAAATGATAAAGCCTTACCTTCTGAAAACAATTGGAATAAGCTTGATGTTGTTAACATTGTTACTCTTATTTGTAAAATTTATGCCTGGAGTACAGGATGAATTGAATGACAAATTCACTGATAGTTAGTTACCAAACTTACTATTTTAAAACTAAATCCCTTACTTGTGAAGAAAAAGGAATGAGTAAAAGTATTGTTAGAGTAAATATCATTATAGTGTGATATTTCTAAACAAACTTGTTAGGTTGAGCATTAAAAATAATTGCTATAAGAGAAAAAGATCAGTTTTATCCGCAGAATTGGTTTCTATATCAGAGGACATTATAAATGTGGACTGATTATAAGATATGTTTGAGAATCTCTGGAAATGATAATTGAAACATTTGGCAGAGAGGATAATTTGATTGATAAAGATGTAAATGATTTTAAGAAAAGAGAATTTTCTATCACTAAAGTATTGAGAAATGTTTTATGATTGTACTATGGAAATTTATTTTATCATGTACTGTTATTGAAATATTGCACTGAGTTAGGATGCAAATTTCTTCTATGTGAATTTATTCATTTGTAATATTATCATTGAATGTATGATAATGTAGGGTAAAAATAGTTGCAGCAAGGCAGAACTATGACTAACAAGAATTCCAAGAATTGTATTATATATGATTTTTCACTTTTAGGATACTGTTACATGAAAAGCAGACCAAAAGTAGAAACTAATAAAACTTTGTATCCTTGTTTGTATAAATTTAGGATATGGGCCACTGATTTGACACTGCAAACCAGAATGATTGAGAATTTCATGGTTGAAAATTTATAATGTTGACATACCAATGTTCAACAAATGTATTATTAATTAAGGATTTCATGTCAAGATTGTAAAACTAATCTATTTTTTTTTGTATTAGTTAAAATAGATTGAATGAATTGTACTGAAAAGCAAAAGATTGGGTAGACCTGAACACTGTGAAGTAACAGGAGAACCTAGAACCTAATGAATAAAACCTTTATGGAAAATGGAAAAGAGCAATGTACACCACTGAAAAGATTGGAAATGGAATGTTTTACCACAACAGTCAAACCAGCAGTTGTTTTGTACATAAATTGTTACATTGATTTCGCTCTGAAAAAAATTAATAGTAGCCTATGCTTAACTCTTTTCTACTTCAATAATATTGTATTTGAAATGTCTTTGATGTAATCTAAAGAAAATAAGTACTTACTGTGTAGTACTAAGATTGTATGAAGATAATATAATCTGCTTTGATTGATAGTTAATTAAGTAAATTAACCAATTTGTTTTAAGTAAATCCATGTCTGCATGAAAGATAGAATGTTTCAATTCAAAACTGCTACGATGTGAACTCTTTTAAAAAGAAAATAATGACGTCGAAAGGTCATGGTAAAATGAAAGATTGAAATATTTTTAATGAAATTGTCTATAAACTATTTTAATTCTGGAACAGACTATGTTTAATTTCCTTAAACTAACATAAATGAATTTAATTTTGAGAAGATAATGGTTGTTAAAGAATGCTCATTTAATACGATAACTATTTAATCGCGTAGCAATTTTATTTGACCTCGGCTGTGATGAGGTAGAAATTTGCATAGCGATGTCAATATTGTTAGAATCAATTGGGAATGAGAGAGAAAAAAAAGAGGAATAGAGAGAGAGAGTGCGGAATTGACCTCAATTTTTGGGTCGCGTCACAGACAGTTGTCTAATGTGTTAGTCGGCCTACCAGCATGTAAAAAAAAAAATACTGTCTACACGAGCAATAATTTTTGTAACGTGTAATTAGGTCAGGTCTAGTAGTATTTTTTTCATCAAGAGCGTTGGTTTTTTTTTCTCCTTATGAAAATAAGTCGTGTCTGCATAGACATTGAGTGATTTTTTCTTTTGTTGTTTGATTACAAATGTAAAAGATATTAGTTTATAATTAAATGGACGAGAGAGTTTTTATTACAGTGGAATGTTCAATGTAATAGAAGTTATTAACTTGTATTATATTATATCTATTAAGAATGATTATGTATTTTTCTTGTATACAAGATTTAGATAAACAATTTAATTGTCCATTGTTTTGAATTAAAAATTGAATGATTGAATGACTATAGTTAAGCCATTTGATAAGATGAATTTATATTGCATATATTATTATGTTATTGTTATCAGTTCGATTGAATTATTGGGATCGCCAATTGAACTGTATTGTTTTTCCCGGAATATTTTCTTTTATAATTATTCCTTAAAATTAACATTTTTCGTATGGTTAAAATGTAAAGGAAATAATTATAAAACTTTAGAAGGGGGGGGATGTTACGAATATCGGTCATAAATGAATGACGTAGTAAGGCATTGACCTCTTAACAAGTGCGTATCAGAGTCCAAAGCGACCAAGGTTTGACCTTTATGCCCTGAGGGCAGTTTAAATAAAATAATTCGTTCAAATCCCGTGGAAATTGGGGGATAATTCTGGATCGTAGTAATTATAGAGAAAGAGGTTAAAATGCGTATTAAGACCCTGTAGAATCTTCGATGATCGTTTTCTTTGTAAAGTCCCGACCTCCTTAAAGTTAGTTCAGTTCAGAAGTTTGTCGAGTGAAGTCGCTATATTCATACTTGTACATATAATGCCATTGTATTGAACCTTATGTTGCCATCAGTTGATAAAGTTTATTGATCGTTTATATTGAGTCTACAATTTAAATAAAATTGTTTATTCAACAACTGGAGTTGTTTGATCTATCATTGTTGAGAAATGTGTTGAAGATAATTATCACGAATATAACTACATTACTGCATAGACCTGTCAGTCAAGGAACCCCTAGCTTGGGCTACAGATTAGCAGAATCTAGAGACTTCTAATAAAGATACAACTATATTCATTGAATCCGATTTAACGAGTCGTAATAATAATCAATCATATAGAGGTCCATAACAATTCAATAAAACTGAAGTGTACAGTGCAAAAGGGAATCGGGAATTCCCAAAAGAAGTCATTTGAGTCATCGAATAACAGAAATATTAAAGCAAGCGGTCCATCTTATTATGGTCTTAGGTTTTATATTTCATCATTCTTTGCTATAATTTCTGTCCATTTATATGCACACGTTTAATATGTGCGTACAAGCGTGTTTACCTTTAAATATGCGGGCACTTGTGTGCAAGCATTTGCATGCACGTGTATCCGCTTGAATAATAATTATTTATGGAATGAGGTGAAAGGTCGCTTTTTACCCTTCGTACACTTCTACATTACATTCGTATGTGTCTGTGTGCTTATAGCTGCATATAAAGTGTATATATATATATATGTGGATCTCTGTGTGTGTGTGTGTGTCTATTTGTAAGTTATATGTCCCCATCGGTATTGCTAGGTAAATGTCAAAGGTCGTCCCTTGAACCCAAGCAAACAAAAAACAAACAAAACAAGAAATCCCCCTAGTGGGTTGAAATCAGTGATGGGTAAAGTAAATACAGCCAGGCGTGGGCGCGATCTATGTAAAGATATAGTGGGTGGAAAATACCATTATAACGTCAACATTCGTAGGCGATATATTTTTTGTGTACACAAAACTCTTCTAAGGTCTCTACAGATCTTAAGTCAAACAGTTTATGACGTCATGTAGCCTACATAGCTGCGTGAATTCCAAAACGTACCATGGTCCGCAATTTATTTCCATTTTTTTTTACTTGGCTTTGTAGTGATTTAAAGGATGGATAAACATTAACATTTGTTTCTTCAAGCATTTGATTTGTCATTTTATTGTTGGGATGACATAGATACTTGAAACTGTTTCTGAAATCAGCAATAAAGTGAGAGTAAAGTTATCCCATAAACATCGCGACCACTATCGATGCTGTCAATCCACCACAGCTAGTCAGAATATATTTCATCTGTGTACTTTGCACTGAGGGCAACTTTCCATGGTTGGTTGCTTTGAGCGCGACTCCCCCCTTTCCCTCTCATCACTCCGTGTAGCCTACGTGTCCTTATTTTTTAAACTCTTACTTTGTAGACTTACTGTTATTTGCTTGCTCGGCTCAAAGAATCTATATTTGTGGGGGGGGGGGGGGGGGGTATTGGTACGTAGTCATGTGTGTAGTGTATTGTGGACCACATGTTTGATAAGACACAAGAAAAAGGAGTCGCGTTGTTGCCAGTGTAAAAGTCGTCAGTGCTCTAACCACTACACATACGTACATTAACGGTAGTGAAGATGGTTGTAACAGCCGGAGGGGAGATATTGGTTTAGGGTTGGTCACTTACCCCCCCCCCCCCCCCCAACATACAGCGTATGCATAAAATATACAGTGTTCCATGACATATACATTCACTTACTGAAGCTAAAAAGTAACAAACCGGAGGGTAAACTGGGATGGTCAGTTTGCCCTCACCCCAATCCATATGCAACATCAAGCACCGTACGTTTGTTTTTAAATATTACATAGGTCTTCAATCTAAGGCGACAGTTGTCAACTGTACAGAAAAGGGGTGGACTGATCTTGACCAACAGGGCTTTACCAAATACATTATTTTATTCTGTGTCTCTTTTCCTTTATTATTGGGATATCTTCTTTTTTTCTTTTCTGTTTTAATAGGATATCTGTTCTTCTTTACTACTGGTGTATTTGAGATGCCTGCCTGGTTTCCCTTTTAATTTTGGGATGCTTTTGCTATTGGGGCATCCGTTTTCCTTTTTTTTGTGTGGGATGTTTACAATTGCCAGACAAACATTTATTGTCTAAATGCCTTTACCACCCACCCGCCTTTCTGCTACGCTGATTTAGCTGTAAATGCGTTCACACTTCACACATAATATAACGTATCCCTAGATGTATTATTGTCTTCGACCAGTTCCTGTCACAATCTCGCTGACTCGGTGAAATCATTCCCCGGAAGCGTTGGGGTTGAAACAATGACTACTCTAAAGCTTTTCACTGCAAACGATTGTAAATTATATAAGACAGGGTAACAGTTTAACTTTTTGTTTTTGTAAGACCTACAGAATTGCAGTTCTTCTCCTGATCCGACCCCCATACGTAATTTGATGTTATAAAGACTAAATCATGCTTATCTGTCGCTATTCTAAAATGGAATTTCTTAAATATTTCTTCTTAAGTACTTCATATGAGTAATGCAAGTCTTAAATATTATGCAAACTTATTGCTTGATGCAAACGAATTTTCGATTTTTGTTTTTATGTATCTACTGATTGTTTTTTTTTTTAATAACAAAGAAACGATATTCTTGACTACTTTATTTTATAAATAAGCTCAATTTAACTTAACGCGACAAACACTTAGTGTATTAGTTATCGCATACTCACTTTTAATGTCAATGTCAAAAACAGATTCCTCATAACTAATCTTGTAACCCTTGTATATTTCTAAATGACCAGAACAGGCTGTCGAGGTTGAAATAAATTGTCAAACATCCACAAAAGCATGTTTTTTTGTTGCCGGAAATATACCGGAAATTCGTGTAAACGTTTAACCATGACCTATTGAAAGGGTCAGGCCTCATAAAGACTTGTCCATACTGTAACGTACAAACAATACTGATAGCATACTGCTAAAATTATAGACCCAAGAAATAACGGTTTGAAATGATGATAGTGGTGATGATGGTCATATCGTGTGTGAGACTGTGTCACGTCTCTCCACGCTTTTACCTTTAACATGCTGAGTACGCTTTATTTTAACAATTTTGAATATAATCCGAAATTGATTGGGAGCTCTTACACCGTAATCCAAGAGTCGATTAACTCCATCTTGACCCCGCTCCGGAAACATGCCCAGCGTTACATATGCAAGCATTTGCCGCAGCGTGTATATTACATGTTGCATTGGATAAAGTCTAGATATATATTTCTAATTGTTTCGTATTAATAAAACCGAAAAGCAGATTACATGGGCTTACATCCTATTTAGAAACAAACTTCATTTTCAACTAAAGTATTTACATCATATTGAGGCGTTTGCTCGAGCTTTGTATCATAATAATTAAAGTCGACGAGCTGAAATAAGATAAAGATTGACTTTATATTTGGGGTGTGCTTAGCAAGACTCTTTTTTTTCAAGACCTGCGCCCGCAATTGGTGGGCAGCTGTATGCTAAGCTGCAATTATTATGAACAAATGCCTGCGATGTTGTAAATCTGAAAACGGTACCCAATCGTATTGGGTCTATAACCTTATCTGTTAAGGCTTTTGCTTAGTCCCATATCATTTGGCCCGGCCAATAGACATTTGGCCTGTTTCACTTGACCGCCGGTTTGAGGCTATATAGGTCGAGAAGATCAAAACAAACTACAACATAAATATCTTCACAAAGAATGTTGTACTCAGCCATGCGGCATTGTGTTTGTCGCGGTGATACAGCGGCTGAGTGTCGGATCTCTATTCTCATAGGTCTAGGGTTTAACTCCCGATAAGGTACACCCGGATTGGAAAACGAAATATGATTTAGGGTCACCGAGTCTTCCCAGGTTTAAACCATAACCGACTTAATGTTGGCAAAAGTAAAGGCGTATGGATGGTCATTGCACTGTCCAAACCGCGACCAAAGCAACTGATGAACTCAATATCTCTAGCTTATTATACTTAAATGGTCTAAATGAGGCAATTTCTTTATTTTTTTTAGACGCATATTAATTGATTAGATTCCGAGACAAGCAGGAGCATGTACGTAGACGACACGATCGTATCTGATAATTGTTACGTGGCTTGGCAACACAATCCTACTAGCCGGTGTTTGATATTTGTATGATATAAATGCACACGAACGGAAGTGTTTACCAGATGTAGTGCCTTAGTGGAATGAAGTTCGTGATGATGATGAGAGCGAGAGGGGGGGTTAGGGAGGGGGTGGCTGCCGAAACTACAGACAATGGCTAACTCGTTGTGTGGGTGGGAAATGTGCGTGGGGAACTCCTCTCCCTCCCTCAATTTTCCCAAATTGGTTCGTTTTATCAGCTAAGTGGTGTGTACAGGGATCTGAAATAGAAATGCCCTTTTAACCACAAAAGATATAGATTCTAGGTCTAAGGACTTTTCTATATTTTGTAGGACTATTCTATATTTTGTCCCATTTTCTCAGTTTTATTTATAGAATGCGTTTCACGTTTAACTCCGTTAAACTTTACATTTTCACAAAAATTGATGGTTTTGACATTGTATTGTCACATTAAATGGAAATTTAAGTTGTATTACGTTTACATCCTTTAGCATTTATTGTACATATGTTGTAGTCTATATAAATATATCCAATGAAATATTGTTCACTTTTCATTACATATCATACATTTTTGTGTACAGATTAATACATAATTCATTTCATATTTTTACTTCTAATTCTTTATTCTCAAAGGACTGTTGGAGGAGTTAGACAATATTTCTAGTGAACTACCGGTACACAGTATGTAGTGTATTAACTACCGGTACACAATATGTAGTGTATTAACTACCGGTACACAGTATGTAGTGTATTAACTACCGGTACACAGTATGTAGTGTATTAACTACCGGTACACAGTATGTAGTGTATTAACTACCGGTACACAGTATGTGGTGTATTAACTACCGGTACACAGTATGTAGTGTATTAACTACTGGTACACAGTATGTAGTGTATTAACTACCGGTACACAGTATGTAGTGTATTAACTACCGGTACACAGTATGTAGTGTATTAACTTTCAGTACACAGTATGTAGTGTATTAACTTTCGGTACACAGTATGTAGTGTATTAACTACCGGTACACAGTATGTAGTGTATTAACTTTCGGTACACTGTATGTAGTGTATTAACTACCGGTACACAGTATGTAGTGTATTAACTACCGGTACACAGTATGTAGTGTATTAACTACCGGTACACAGTATGTAGTGTATTAACTTTCAGTACACAGTATGTAGTGTATTAACTTTCAGTACACAGTATGTAGTGTATTAACTACCGGTACACAGTATGTAGTGTATTAACTACCGGTACACAGTATGTAGTGTATTAACTACCGGTACACAGTATGTAGTGTATTAACTACCGGTACACAGTATGTAGTGTATTAACTACCGGTACACATTATGTAGTGTATTAACTACCGGTACACAGTATGTAGTGTATTAACTACCGGTACACAGTATGTAGTGTATTAACTACCGGTACACAGTATGTAGTGTATTAACTCTATTCAAGGCGAGTTAGGCAAATACAATACAGAGCAATAACTTTGTTGTTTTTTTTTCTCTTCAAATTAAGCTTCCGTTACCTTTGCACAATTCTCTACCATTAGTTTATTGTCCAATAGCCATGATCCTTAAATTGTTTTAATGGTAACCCTAAACCCAGTTCTAATTTCGTGAGCGATGTAATTTTTCTTTAGAGAACTACAAACCTTGACAGTTTTACAAGTCTGTTGATTACCCAATTGAACATTTACTACCTCGCGGAATTTAAAACCCACTTTTCTGTTGTTGTATTTTTTTTTCAACTTTCTGTTATGTCTTGACCTTTTGAAAAAAACTTTTAAAACAGGCGCTGTTTTGGTGGGATTACAGGAGTCCCTTCAGCTCCTTAGGGAGATCTTGCATCCATCAGCGTTGATGAGTTCACAATTCGCTTCATCGACAACTGCACGCATTCAAGTGGAAATATCCTTGCGGGTGGACTCGTCGTAAGGTTTGGTTGTACTCAAGGGACCATCTCTGGCGTTGCCGTTTATTTTCATAAAAAAAAATATTTCAGCCGCGACTTGGGCTCTACGACTTGGGCTCTACGACTTGGGCTCTACGATTTGGGCTCTACGACTTGGGCTCTACGCATAGGTGTACAGAAAAATACAAAGTATCCCTCTTAGACCGCGTTGTTCCTTTGGTATAGTAGTGTAACTACTAACGTAGCGTTCGTCGGTTTCAGTGGGCATTCCTTACGAGGAGATTATGTGGCTAGCACAATGGCTAGCCGCCTTTACTTTGCCCAACTATTATCAGGGGTAGCAAGCCTATGGGAGTCTCCACACCTCCTAGACACTGGCGCCTGTCCCGAATTCTATCACCTTCGAAAGGTCGATCCGAACTCTCTAGATAGACCACCGTGTCCCATACACACGGGCTTAAACAGTACCGATACTCATATGGCCTAGGTTATATTGGCCCTACCACTTTCTTTAGTTTGTCTCGCTCACCCCACTTTTTCTTATACCAAGTACAACCCCCTGTGTGACATGTGTGACGTAGTTGAGTCGTCTGACCAGTCGATATACCCACGCTTCCGGTGGATTTCAAGACGTGGTCGGCGGGGGCCATTCATTTTGCTTAGGGTCTTCGACTAAAGCGAGGAGAAAACGTGTCCACCGTACGAGAAAATAGCTTTAATTAAATAGGACTTTATACTGGACAGGGGTGGTTACCTGCTGGTCAGTCTAGTCATGCACAAAGAAGTTGGAAAAAGAAAAAAAGCCAACAGTAAACTTAGCGAAGTGAGTTATATAAGAAAAAATTCATTTGCAACACCTGGAGGACATAGACTATCTATTGTAGAACTTGGCAGATGTCGAAGTTGTCATTCTTCGATAATGCACTTCGCGTTGATATCAACCGCATCATACTTTTTGTCTCTCTTCTTTTCATTTTAATCTTGACCTCTTAAAGTGCTCACACGTCTACATCCGTCGTCGTCCACTATTAACTACAGTAACAAATCCATTTAACCCACTTTCTAAGTAGGCTACCTGACAAACTTTTCACCCAATGCATTATTGGATTATATGTAAAATATATATAACAATGAACACTGTACTTACTTTTTTCGAAACATTTAAACAATTTTAAGTGCTTATAATTTAGGTTGACCGTTTTACTTGCATGTTAAAATACACTTTATTTTTATTGGGGGAAAAAAAAGCAAAAGGTTATTAAAAAAACACGTATTATATTATAATAATTATATTGTTACAATATAATCATTGCAATTCAGAATAATATACTTGTTTTATTAGACATGTTATATTCATGAAGCCCGAGCTATTTTGTTACTTGCTATTCCTTGTTCCGTTTAGTTGTTTTGCTGTTTCCATTCATTAGAGCTAGCGTGATCCGGGGTCGATCCTAAAGGGCGCGCAACAGGCGGTCCGCGGGCCACAACACGGTCTGCCAAGCTTTTTACTGTGGCCCACATGGAACTTTATAATGGCAGTTTGTTTTTTTATTCATATATTTCAGTGTAAAAAAGTGAATTACGTTTGAGAAGGTTTCAAGTGGTCTCAAATTTCTTCTTCGGCCCAATGACGAAAAAATGTAGCACACCCCTGCTTTATGGTGCCATCTACCCATGGAATTTATAGAATGGTATTATGCAGCGGACGGGGTGAGGATTTGCGTTGGGGGCGAACAATTAAAGGCCCCTGTATCCACAAGGAATAAATTCCTTTTGTTAAAATTATATAGACACTAAATAAATGTTTTATATAGCGTAAGACCACTCTATTAGTCACTATAATACCGAGAAACCCACAAGTCCAAAGAAAAGGAGATTTTTGATGAAAAAAACAAACAAACGATCACTGTTTTTTTTTTTTAAATATCAGTTGACATTTTTTTTAAAGCGATTGGCGCTACTTTGTGATAGTCTATAAATGTTAGAAGACGCAATAATCTACTTTATAGAAGGAGCGTCTATAATGTATTAGATAAGATCTTCAGATTGGGACGGGGGTGTGTTTGCTTGTTGTTAAATGTATCAACAATATTTGTATCAAAATATACATACAGATGTAATAAATAACTACCTGGATAGTTCAAGGAGTTAATTGTTTGTTTTTTTGTTTTGTTAACTCCACAGATGGGTCGTTTTTGAAGGCCGGTTATCATGTGGACAGGTCACCCAGGAGGAAGTCGTTTGACATAGCGGCAGACAGTGACCGTCGTCCATCGGTGATAGGGCTCCTCATCAACAGGATTACATTTCCGGCCATGTAAGTACGAGCTATACACCACCCAGCCTTGTCTCTTAACCCCGTTAACCTTCTGATTTCAAGCAACATTACTTTCGTGTGTGGGTGTTTCTCCAGGAGACCCATTCCATACAACTTTTTCATTCTTATGAGAAAAAAATAATAATAATATACCGGTAGATCTACTTTTATATTTTCTGTTGATCTCCTTTTTCTTGGATAGCAAGATTTAAACCGGAATGTAAAGCCGTGAAGGGGTTTGCCGGTTATATAAACCAAAGCACACACACACAAAAGGCTATTCCCCTAAACGTAGCAGGTATGAGGATGTCAAAAATTATTGTTAAAATAGATGGAGCTTAACATAAACATCGTATTTGGGAAAACGAAAATAGATTGAACTAAAAAGTATATTTGAAACCAGAAACATAGATTGAACTGAATATTATATTTGGACAACACTAAAAAAAGATGAAAACTGAACATTATATTTGAAAAAAAAACAACAACTAAAATTGATCAATCTAAACATCATATTAGGAAAACACTAAAATAGATGAAACGAAACATTATATCTGGAAACATTAAAATAGATGAAACGAAACATTATATCTGGAAACATTAAAATAGATGAAACGAAACATTATATCTGGAAACATTAAAATAGATGAAACGAAGTTAAAAAAAGTAAAGTACCCTTCAGACCAAACTGATCATTGGGCTGGTGAAGCAGCGTTCACCAGTTTCTGTGGCCACGGCACACAAGGGGATGTGTGGCCAGCACAATGCCCAGCCGCATTTACTTTACCCCAACTAATGTCAGGTACCCATCAGAGCTGGGTAGACTCAGGGACACCCTCAAGCCCTGGGAAAAAATCCCGGCGCCACCAGGATTCGAACCCAGGACCTTCGGATCGCCGCTCGGCTACCCCGATGAAACTAAACATTAGTCTATATTTGGAAAAAATGAAACAGATGAAAACTAAACATTACATTTAGAAGCAATAAAATAGATGGAAACTAAACATTATACTAGGAAACATTTAAATAGATGAAAACTAAACATTATATTAGGAAACACTAAAATAGATGAAAACTAAGCATTATATTAGGAAACATTACAATAGATGAAAACTAAGCATTATATTAGGAAACACTACAATAGATGGAAATAAAAAACGATTTTTTGGAAACACTAAATAGATAAAACTATTTGTTTTTCATTTGAAACACTAAAATAGATATAATTAAGCATTATATTTGGAAACATTTTATTTATGTTTTCAGAATGCATCTTTCACCTTACTGGAATAAGCCATAATGTGTCGTTTTTGGTATAAAATTTCTATATTCTGCTTACGTTAGCTATGGTAAAAGGCCGACCCTTTAGGTAGTAGTGGTACCTGTAGTGATCCTCTTAGAATGGCGTTCTGTACAACGTGGGAGTACCACCAATCGTCCATCGAAGCCTCCCCGGGGGCAGCCAATGTCGCATTGGATTTCAGCTTTGCTTTATTATTCTTTTTTAAATTTATTTTACGCCCTTACGCCACGCCGTTTTAATCGGCGCCTACCTGTGAGTAAGTACTGTGAGTTCTTGTGGCGTCGACCTGGAAGGCTAATCTTTTTTTTTTGCCAGAGAGCTGGTCTGTTGCTTACCCTTGATCTGCCAATGTCGCGACCTCTGTAGTATGAAATAATACCCGCTTAAGGCAGGTCACGGCCTAAATCCGCCGAAGCGGCTGAACTAGATATACGATATATAATATGGTTTACCTTATGGGTCGGAGTTGGGGAAGTGGGGGGGGGGGGGTCAGTTTCTCTTGAATAGCATCGTGTGGGCATGAAGACTGATTATTTAAAATAAACTAGGGGCTCAACATTTGACGATGAAGTCATTTTTCACACAGGTGTAAGAGGTCAGTTTTAAGTTTGCAAAGACTAATGGGGAAATTGGTTTGAGCTGTGTAGGTAGATGTTGGGACTCGTTAGTAGACATTGGGTTTAATTGGTCAATATTCCAGACCCAGTAGATAAGTATAGATAGGTTTAGTTTTTAAAGGGTTGATACTAGTTGATAGGTTGAAATAAGGAAAGATATGTTTAATTTTTAAGGATTTCCCGCGTAATAATTAGGTACATCTTGGTTAAATTTGTAAGGATTGATGCGTGAATATATATTCAATATTTCTGGCGAAATGGGTGTAATTTGTGTAAGGAATTAATTGATTGGTGAGCTTTATTGAATTATTCCAAGTTTATTGTAGGTTTTAGCTATACACTATCATGACCATGCATGTCATGAAGCGAGTGTTGAAGAGACCAGTGTTGGTCTGGTAAATGAATCTAGTACATTAGGAGAACGCGAATACTTTATAAAATAATGTTAAAACATCTTCAGTAAAACTCATTGTGTTATTTAATTCTTTGTTGCTGACTGCTAGAAGGAAAAATATGGAAAGAAGGAACACATTACCTGCAAGGTTAGCGCATTCGTTCTTTCACAGCGGGCACGTAACTGTGATTTACACGTCAAGCACTTTAATTTCATTGATTACCTCTCTTAGTACAATTCACCCCTATACTCCCACCCACTCTTTTTTTTTAAATTGTTCGCCGTTATTTTTTTTTATACACGGTAAAGTAAAAGTAAAAGATCTGTGTGTCTGTCACGTTTTCGCCTTGTTTTTGTTTGTTTTTTAAACTTGTTTTCCCCACGGGACTTAACCTTAGTGTTTTTCTGATATTATCACGTAATTGTTGGAGTAGATTCCCTTTGAATGCATGCCCCCGAATAATTCCCTCACACAGTGATTTTGCGTCGTTATTTTGTTTCGTCCTACCGTATGTTGTTTTGCTTTCACATTGTAATTCAATTTGCATTGAAGTTTGTTGAGTTTTTTGTATATGGGACCTGTTATGGTACCTACTTGCAGCAAGAAAACACAAAACTTGCAGCAAGAAAACACAAAATCCTTCCCTAATAATGTCTTAACGTCTTCGTTTCTCATCTATTAAATTTCTTTATTAAAAATGGGAAATTTCTTTTTAGTCCTGAATACAGAAAATCGGGCCTAATTTCAACATTTTAAAAAATATAAACTCTTACATTAAGCGCCCGTTTAAAACTATATCTTAATTGTGTGGTACCCATTGTTTTATTTAATGAATGGATTATTCTGAACACATGTCATCGATTTTGGGGTTTAAGTAATTAAAGTACCAGTCGGACCGAATTGATCATAGGTACCGGTGAAGCAGCGTTCACCAAGTTCTGTGGCCATGGCATACTAGAGGATTGTGTAGCGAGCACAATACCCAGCCGCCTTTACTTTACCCAAACTAATGTCAGATTACCTACCAGATCAAATTGTCACACAACTGTGTTGAGATCACACTGTCAGACAACTATGTTTAGATCACACTGTCAGACAATGTTTAGATCACACTGTCAGACAACTATGTTTAGATCACACTGTCAGACAATGTTTAGATCATACTGTCAGACAACTGTGTTTAGATCATACTGTCAGACAATGTTTAGATCACACTGTCAGACAACTATGTTTAGATCACACTGTCAGACAAATATGTTTAGATCACACTGTCAGACAATGTTTAGATCATACTGTCAGACAACTGTGTTTAGATCATACTGTCAGACAATGTTTAGATCACACTGTCAGACAACTATATTTAGATCACACTGTCAGACAAATATGTTTGGATGACACTGTCAGACAATGTTTAGATCACACTGTCAGACAACTATGTTTAGATCACATTGTCAGACAAATATGTTTAGATCACACTGTCAGACAATGTTTAGATCACACTGTCAGACAACTGTGTTTAGATCACACTGTCAGACAATGTTTAGATCACACTGTCAGACAACTATGTTTAGATCACACTGTCAGACAATGTTTAGATAATACTGTCAGACAACTATGTTTAGATCACACTGTCAGACAATGTTTAGATCACACTGTCAGACAACTGTCTTTAGATCACACTGTCAGACAATGTTTAGATCACACTGTCAGACAATGTTTAGATCACACTGTCAGACAATGTTTAGATCTTACTGTCAGACAACTGTGTTTAGATCACACTGTCAGACAATGTTTAGATCTTACTCTCAGACAACTGTGTTTCGATCACACTGTCAGACAATGTTTAGATCTTACTGTCAGACAACTGTGTTTAGATCACACTGTCAGACAATGTTTAGATCACACTGTCAGACAATGTTTAGATCACACTGTCAGACAACTATGTTTAGATCACACTGTCAGACAATGTTTAGATCTTACTGTCAGACAACTATGTTAAGATCACACTGTCAAACAATGTTTAGATCACACTGTCAGACAATGTTTAGATCATACTGTCAGACAACTGTGTTTAGATCACACTGTCAGACAATGTTTAGATCACACTGTGAAACAACTATGTTTAGATCACACTGTCAGACAATGTTTAGATCACACTGTCAGACAACTGTGTTTAGATCACACTGTCAGACAATGTTTAGATCACACTGTCAGACAACTATGTTTAGATCACACTGTCAGACAATGTTTAGATCTTACTGTCAGACAACTATGTTTAAATCACACTGTCAGACAATGTTTAGATCACACTGTCAGACAACTATGTTTAGATCACACTGTCAGACAACTATGTTTAGATCACATTGACAGACAACTATGTTTAGATCACACTGTCAGACAATGTTTAGATCACACTGTCAGACAACTGTGTTTAGATCACACTGTCAAACAATGTTTAGATCACACTGTCAGACAATGTTTAGATCACACTGTCAGGCAATGTTTAGATCACACTGTCAGACAATGTTTAGATCACACTGTCAGACAATGTTTAGATCACACTGTCAGGCAATGTTTAGATCACACTGTCAGACAATGTTTAGATCACACTGTCAGACAACTATGTTTAGATCACACTGTCAGACAACTATGTTTAGATCATACTGTCAGACAACTATGTTTAGATCACACTGTCAGACAATGTTTAGATCACACTGTCAGACAACTATGTTTAGATCACACTGACAGACAATGTTTAGATCTTACTGTCAGACAACTGTGTTTAGATCACACTTTCAGACAATGTTTAGATCACACTGTCAGACAACTGTGTTGATATCTTACTGTAAGACAACTGTCTATAGATCACACTGTCAGACAATGTTTAGATCACACTGTCAGACAACTGTGTTTAGATCACACTGTCAGACAATGTTTAGATCACACTGTCAGACAACTGTGTTTAGATCACACTGTCAGACAATGTTTAGATCACACTGTCAGACAATGTTTAGATCACACTGTCAGGCAATGTTTAGATCACACTGTCAGACAATGTTTAGATCTTACTGTCAGACAACTGTGTTTAGATCACACTGTCAGACAACTATGTTTAGATCACACTGTCAGACAATGTTTAGATCACACTGTCAGACAACTATGTTTAGATCACACTGTCAGACAATGTTTAGATCATACTGTCAGACAACTGTGTTTAGATCATACTGTCAGACAATGTTTAGATCACACTGTCAGACAACTATGTTTAGATCACACTGTCAGACAAATATGTTTAGATCACACTGTCAGACAATGTTTAGATCATACTGTCAGACAACTGTGTTTAGATCATACTGTCAGACAATGTTTAGATCACACTGTCAGACAACTATGTTTAGATCACACTGTCAGACAAATATGTTTAGATCACACTGTCAGACAATGTTTAGATCACACTGTCAGACAACTATGTTTAGATCACATTGTCAGACAAATATGTTTAGATCACACTGTCAGACAATGTTTAGATCACACTGTCAGACAACTGTGTTTAGATCACACTGTCAGACAATGTTTAGATCACACTGTCAGACAACTATGTTTAGATCACACTGTCAGACAATGTTTAGATAATACTGTCAGACAACTATGTTTAGATCACACTGTCAGACAATGTTTAGATCACACTGTCAGACAACTGTCTTTAGATCACACTGTCAGACAATGTTTAGATCACACTGTCAGACAATGTTTAGATCTTACTGTCAGACAACTGTGTTTAGATCACACTGTCAGACAATGTTTAGATCTTACTCTCAGACAACTGTGTTTCGATCACACTGTCAGACAATGTTTAGATCTTACTGTCAGACAACTGTGTTTAGATCACACTGTCAGACAATGTTTAGATCATACTGTCAGACAACTGTGTTTAGATCACACTGTCAGACAATGTTTAGATCACACTGTCAGACAACTATGTTTAGATCACACTGTCAGACAATGTTTAGATCTTACTGTCAGACAACTATGTTAAGATCACACTGTCAAACAATGTTTAGATCACACTGTCAGACAATGTTTAGATCATACTGTCAGACAACTGTGTTTAGATCACACTGTCAGACAATGTTTAGATCACACTGTGAAACAACTATGTTTAGATCACACTGTCAGACAATGTTTAGATCACACTGTCAGACAACTGTGTTTAGATCACACTGTCAGACAATGTTTAGATCACACTGTCAGACAACTATGTTTAGATCACACTGTCAGACAATGTTTAGATCTTACTATCAGACAACTATGTTTAAATCACACTGTCAGACAATGTTTAGATCACACTGTCAGACAACTATGTTTAGATCACACTGTCAGACAATGTTTAGATCACACTGTCAGACAACTATGTTTAGATCACACTGTCAGACAATGTTTAAATCTTACTGTCAGACAACTGTGTTTAGATCACACTTTCAGACAATGTTTAGATCACACTGTCAGACAACTGTGTTGATATCTTACTGTAAGACAACTGTCTATAGATCACACTGTCAGACAATGTTTAGATCACACTGTCAGACAACTGTGTTTAGATCACACTGTCAGACAATGTTTAGATCACACTGTCAGACAACTATGTTTAGATCACACTGTCAGACAATGTTTAGATCACACTGTCAGACAATGTTTAGATCACACTGTCAGGCAATGTTTAGATCACACTGTCAGACAATGTTTAGATCTTACTGTCAGACAACTGTGTTTAGATCAAATTGTCAAAAAACTGTGTTAAGATCACACTGTCAGACAATGTTTAGATCTTACTGTCAGACAACTGTGTTTCGATCACACTGTCAGACAATGTTTAGATCTCACTCTCAGACAACTGTGTTTCGATCACACTGTCAGACAACTATGTTTAGATCACACTGTCAGACAATGTTTAGATCACACTGTCAGACAACTATGTTTAGATCACACTGTCAGACAATGTTTAGATCTTACTGCTAGATAACTGTGTTTAGATCACACTGTCAGACAATGTTTAGATCACACTGTCAGACAACTATGTTTAGATCACACTGTCAGACAATGTTTAGATCTTACTGTCAGACAACTGTGTTGAGATCTTACTGTCAGACAACTGTGTATAGATCACACTGTCAGACAATGTTTAGATCACACTGTCAGACAACTGTCTTTAGATCACACTGTCAGACAATGTTTAGATCACACTGTCAGACAATGTTTAGATCTTACTGTCAGACAACTGTGTTTAGATCACACTGTCAGACAATGTTTAGATCTTACTGTCAGACAAATGTGTTTAGATCACACTGTCAGACAATGTTTAGATCTTACTGTCAGACAACTGTGTTTAGATCACATTGTCACACAATGTTTAGATCTTACTGTCAGACAACTGTGTTTAGATCACACTGTCACACAATGTTTAGATCTTAATGTCAGACAACTGTGTTTAGATCAAATTGTCACAAAACTGTGTTTAGATTACATTGTCAGACAACTGTGTTTAGATCAAATTGTCACAAAACTGTGTTTAGATCACATTGTCAGACAACTGTGTAGAGATCAAATTTTCACAAAACTGTGTTTAGATCACATTGTCAGACAACTGTGTTTAGATCAAATTGTCACAAAACTGTGTTTAGATCAAATTGTCCCAAACTATGTTTAGATCACATTGTCAGACAACTGTGTTTAGATCAAATTGTCACAAAACTGTGTTTAGATCACATTGTCAGACAACTGTTTAGATCAAATTGTCACTAAACTGTGTTTAGATCTGTCAGAAAACTGTTTTCACATTGTCTACTATCATCAGAGAAATGCGTGTTGATCTAGAGTTAACGAACTTTGTGAGACCTCAATTTCTTTGAGCACGCAAGAAAACCTTGTCCTATCTGTCTGTCTCTGTTTAACAGATATAAAAGTGCTGTTTGTTGCTTGTTCTTCCATCGTTAAGAGGGTCATATCACGCTTTGGCTTTTCCAAATATTTCAAGAAAAGTTGTCGCTCTTTAACAACTACAGCCGTTAAAACACGTCACATCGACATTTTTATTGCTTCCATTCATCCTCATCTCATACTGACTAATTTACTGGGACACTCTCTACCTCCAACTATTCGAGGAAACCCCGTTGTTTTTAAAAATAGCCATGTCAGTCTTGTCAGGCACTAAGACATTAAAATAAAAAACCTGTTCTTCTTCCTTTTTCGGCTACTTTTGCGCATAGAATGGGGCCTTTGCTCTGAACTTTACCGGGAATTCAACAGCTTAATATGACATCATAAAAAGTGTTAACATATAAAAAAACAACACATCAACAACAACAACAAAAGCGAGTCCAGGGACTACGCATTAAGTACTAGATCCACTTATCTTTCTGGGAAATAAAAGTCTAATTTCTCCCTAAAACTAAAAGATCGCGATGTTTACAACTCTATTTTTAGAAATAATGACACCGGAAAATCCCGTTTAAATCTCTGTTATTGTTTTTTGTTTTGTTTTATAAAAGCTTAAAAAAAGGGAAGCACTTTTGAGCCCAACTCTATTATCTGAAGCTCTTTAAACGGATTGTATCGATACAAGTTCATACTAGTAACAAGGTGGTACTGGTAAGTAGAAGTGATAACACATAAACCTAAGATCTCGTTACTGTACTGTATGACCAATAGTCAAGTAAGGTCCTTTTGTTAGGCCGTCAGTCTGTTTTGGTCTAACATTGTGACAGCATTTCGTTTTTGTATGTTTTTTTTTCCCTTTCTTTTGATTTTCTTTGCGTCACACAGAGTGCAAGATCGAAGATTCAATAAAGACATAAATCCACGCCTATATCGATTTTTCTTTAAATAAAAGGTTAAAAAAATATTTTTTTTTTTTTAAATACCCGCTATGCCAGTGCTATATTTAAAATATGTGTTATTAGTCACAATCTGTCATGCGTCTAGCCGGGGGAGGGGGGTGGAGAGGGGGGGGGGGGACAGTGGTTCGATCTGATATTAGTTGACGTACAGGTCATGCCACGGACTTGGCTTCGTCGACGTTGGGAACTATTCACGTTGTCCGGATAAATAGAAGGACGTGACATGTACCTTCGTAATGCATGGGGATTGAATTTCTACCTTGTTGTTGTTGTTCTTTTTTTTTCGCTCTACTGTCTGTCCATATGCGTTTCCACTGCCCCCCCCCCCCCCCACTACCATAAGAAAAATATCAAAACGACAACACACAAACACAAATACAACAACTTTGAAGCGTCTTCGATTGTTCATATTATATGAATATAAGTTTCTCTTTATTGTTTGTCCATAGGCGTTTTCACTCTGTCGTGCTCCCCTCAACGGTCGAATTCTCGTTTACTCTATTTTTATATTGCAACTAGGAAAAGAAAATTGGCTCAGCTTCCTCTCACGACCTACACAAAAAATGACTCAAAATGTCCCGCCACCCCCCTTCCTCACCTTGGACAAAAAACAACAACCGTGGACGCCCATGTTAATCGTCTAGCCTTACCGTCTCATGCGTGTACTATTGCTCGGCCTTGGGTGTGTTTGTATTTGTTTTGGTGGAACTTCAAAAGTACGCCAAGGTGTTATGGTTCGTTTCGGGTCACGTGACTGTGTGAGACTATCGTAGAATTAGGGTTAAGAATTACCAGTGCCATATATATATATATATAGATATATTCTCTGGGAGTATTATTGTATTTAGTGCTTACTGATTATACAGAAAAAGAAGGTACGTTGTAGCATACAATTATATTATAGAGCTTTGCCTTAGTTATGAGCTTTTAAATTTAAAAAATACTTTTATTAATTTGGCCGGCTTCTTGTGTTGCTAAAAGAGATAAGTAGAATATGATTTTATTTCTACAATTTTTTCTAAAATGGAATATGCAATTTAAGAACAGTTGAAACTGGGAAATATTCCTATATTTGTTTCCATTTATTCAGAGAACAACAAGAGAGAGAGAGAGAGAGAGAGAGTGAGAGAGATGGAGAGAGATCAATATAGAGAAAGAAAGAGGGACATAGACAAAGATAATAAGATAAATCAGACAGGATGAGAGTTTAGTGAGGGAGTCGGGGGACAAAGAGAGATATAGTGAGACCAGGGGCGAAGCCACAGGGGGGGGGCTGAGGGGGGCTAAGCCCCCCCCCCCTGGAATTTTTGTAAAATTTGTGTTTTACAACAGTTTTTTGTTTAAATATGTCCTAAATTCGCAAAAAATTTTGTAAATGTTTATCACGCGAAAGTTCAGCCCCCCTTGGAATTTGGTAAATGTTTGCCAAGTAAAAGTTCAGCCCCCCCCCCTGTAAAAAAATTCTGGCTTCGCCCCTGAGTGAGACACAACTGAGAGTAAGTGGGACCAGGAGAGAAAGAGGCACTCAAATATGTATCACAATATATATAGTTACCGTGACTTTTTAAATATAATATATATTAATATATATATATATAAATAAATATATATACCGGTATATATATATAAATAAATATATATACCGGTATATATATATAAATATATATATATATATAAATATATATATATATATATAAATATATATATATATATATAAATATATATATATAAATATATATATATAGGTATATACTATTTGAATTTGTTTGTCCTGAAGTTTTATTCAAATTGAATCAAGATAGAAAACAACAACTGAACAAAAACGAAAACATCTATAGTTTTGAAGTGTTTACTTCATACTTTAGTATCCCCTCGTCCTCGTCCCCCCCCCCCCCACTCCGTCTTGTACAACACATGATACCCCTCAGTGCCTCAGTGTAAATGGTTTATTTCTATATTTCTATGCACCGGTATATTGTTACTTAAGATTAGTTGTGTTTGTTTTTAAAATCACAGACATGTAGGGCCTCCCTGAACAATAGATTTACATCGCTTCATCCTGGAGCTGTTAGCTACCATCACTTCAGCTTGAATGAAAACAATATTAAAGTGTATATAAGGTGTATAGTGATGGGGCAGTTTGTGCGTCCCCACACAGGTCGTCAAGCCTTTTATTAAGATGGATGTCAGAAACGCTTTAAAAAAAAGTATACTCTCTCTTAAGATCCCATCTATAAATTTTGATTCCTCCTCAGTTGTTTTAGAATTAAACAAACCATACAAACAAAAGTTGTTCGGGTAAATCCTGTATATGCATTTATGTTTTGCTTTAACTTTTCGAAGATTTGTGTTTTTTTGCCAGCCACTAAGGAATAACAAACAACAGCGATGTTATTATAAATAATTTTAAAAAATAGGGACACATATGTCGGTCATATACTTTCAATAAGGTTGTACAAATGACATCACTTTTGTGGGGTTGTGGGTGGAGGATGGTACTGACAATTTGATAGAATGTGTTGTCGTTAGCAACACGTCTATTTGCCGAGTTTCAGCTCGACGGGCTGATAAGACGTGGGCCTATGCGCCTTCCGAAGAGACTCTGCCAGCCAAAAAGCTACAAAGTCTTGCGAAGTAAATAAAAATGATTTTTTTTTCAAAGAGCTTTTGACGCTCCATACAAAACTATTAAACCCTATGTATATGGACTGAAACGAGTTTTCTCCCTCTCTCTCTTCTCTCGTTTTTTCTCGGTCATTCTGATGGGTACAACAAATGGTATGTAGAAATAAATAAAATACATTTCCTAACACTCAACTCAAATTTCAAGAGTAAACACACACACACACAAAGTACCCTTAACACATTATTTGGTCTATTGCCATCGCATACATGAAGGCTGTGTGCTCGACATCAGATGAAAAAATGTGTATAGCCCCCCCCCCCCCCCCCCCCAAAAAAAAAGGTAATTTTTCTAAGCTGATTGATCATAAAGGGAAAAAATCAACAATTATATCGACCTCAAGACATATTGATTACTTATACCGTGACGTCATCCATGGCTGAGCTTTCAGTAAGTGCAGAAGTGCCTCCCCGGTTCTTGTTATTTACGGTGACCTCATTCTGATTCATACTTCCGCTGACATGCTGTTTTGTTTTTCACACCTCACTTCATATATATTTTGATTTTATTTTGGGAATCTTAAGTAACCAGGCAATGATACAGATTGAATACAAATGCTGTTTGGGTTTTTGTCTCACCCCAGTTCATTGATGTTGTTATGCTAGGAATCGTGTGGCCAATCACATTGTACAGATCGACATTTATATAATCTTTTTGTTTTGGTTAAGTCTCCCCATTGATTAGTATGTCCTTACTAGTGATTAGATTCTGTGTAGAACGTATCATGTTTGTTGTTGTGTTGTTGTTGTTTTTTTCTGTCGGTGAAAAATGTATGACGCAACGACGACGTTTGTCGTTTATAGTGCGAGCTGTATAGAACCACGTAACCAGACAAGGCCGAAGGGTCAATTGTGGAGGTCTTTCCATGTCAGGCTTTATAGTCGCACTCTATGTATTACATTAACGAAACAAAAACAAAAAAAAAAGGTTCGTCTATATAAAAAGTTTAGAAGATAAAAAAGTTGTGTGTACTTTTCTGATGGCAAGCTTTACGAAACAAAAAATGTTGACTTGAAGTTCCAACATCGATTTTTGTTGTTGTTCTTTTCCCAAGTGGTCTGTAGATCTTTATTATTTATTTGTATTTTTTTTATATAATTATTATGATTAAATCTTTCATCAAAGGGAAACCGTGGGTCTAGTCTTGTGAATCAGGCTGGCTCTTTGATGCTGTCTTAGTAGCTGATAGTGAAAAGCTGATTGTCGGGATGGTTTGGTTTCTTTTTAAAATAATGGCATGGCACCGTGGTCGACCGTTCGACTGGCGTTCTGAAAGTTTTGGGTTCGAATCCTGGTGAAGGCTAGGATTTGTTCCCGGGACTGGAGGGCTGTCCCTCCAGAGTCTAGCCAGCTCTGATGGGTACCTGACTTTAGTTGTGGTAAAGTAAAGGCAGCTGGGCATTGTACTGGCCATACACTTACAATCCCCAAGTCTGCCGTGGCCACAGAAACTGGTGGACGCTGCTTCACCGGCCCTATGATCAATTTGGTCCGAATGGTACTTTACTTAATCCATAACGAAAAAAACAAACATAAGTGTAAGTCATCTACCGCAGATTACATATTATACATTAGATGCAATATTAGATATACTTGTAATAATAAAGCTTTAGTTCACGTGCTCATTCATGTGTTAGGATGGGGCGTATGTCACGCAATTTACTTGTTATATATCTATCACAATGTATCCTGTTATATACCTATCTATCTACCTTATCCCGTTTGAGGGCTCTTGGACATCTTAATGGATTTCACTTTATGCTACACATTTTCTCGATATCCTGGGGCCCAGTGGACTAGTGGTAGCGCGTTGGATTAAAAAATTCCAAACGTAGCGAGTTTAAATTCGTGAAAGAAAAAAAAAAGTAAACAAACAAGGTTTAGAGGGAACCCCCCTCTCCTTCCTTTTCCACCCCTACGCCATATTAGGAATTTGATACAACAAGATGGTTCACATAATAGTATGAAATTTGATTTCAGTTTTAACATAGGCGGACTTAACGGATTGAACGGGTCGTGCTGTGGCCCGCGGGCCGCCTGCTGGACACCCGTGTTTTTACACTACTGCTTATTTCTTATATCTTATACGTAAAGTAATTACCAATAAATGAAATTACAGACGAGAGGCTTTTGGTGGCAGGGCGACTACAAGAGGCGGGTAGGCGATCACTCTTTGGGATAGCGTCAATAGAGGAGAGGTATTTTTTTTTTAGCATGGGGGGCTTATGATGGATGGCATTTTACGGAGGCGTTGTTGGTTCCATCGACTCGGTGCTTAATAACGACGATTGAAGTTTTGCCACTTGGAGGGGGGGGTGGTAATTGATTTCACTGCCACACTGTGTGTGTATGAGTATGTGCTGCGCATCAAGGTCTGGTGACTGGTGTGTGTGTGCGTGTGTGTTACTGTCTCGTGTACTGCCGTTGACAGTGGCTACACCGCTTGCGCGTGTCCTCGTCTCTCTTGTAAAGGAAAAAAAGAGGAAAACACAACACACCGGTCTGTGACAACGAAAGCCAATCTGTGTTTTCTTCGTTGTGTGTGTATTACGTGCTTTATTTTATTCGGCAGTGGTGTGCTGTTATCGTGTGCAGTTATGGTGTGTTCGAGTACTCGTGGTTAGTGTTCGGTATTTTAATTTGCCAAAAAGATGCTATTAGGGAAAAAAATAAGTTCTATCGTGGTCATTTTCTGTTACATACTAGTGGATAAAACGGGTTAGTCGCAGTTGTGCTTGTGTTGAACAAATGCCATGTGGTGTATGTAATGTGTAGGCTAGATCTAATCTAGTTGTGTTTTTTTTTTTAAGTACTTTAGACTTTGTTAGATGTGCGTTCTTTTAAAAGTTGTTTAAATCAATCACACAATGCAGGGCTTTAAAAAAAATTCTTAGTGGGGCTCCTGGATAACTTTTAATTAGGCTAAATATTTTCTCGATTTGATAAACATTGGCCAAACGGCGCTTTGGATTGAAAAATCTGAATGTGTGGTGTTTAAATTGTTGTAAAAGAAAATAATTACACGAACAAAATTATTATTATTTTTTTTTTGGTGGGGGGGGGGGGGGGGGAAACCCGTAGGCTGCTGGTCAATGGAAAGATTTTTTTTTAACGATTTTATGCATATGCTATTTCTGTTGCACCGATCTACACCTTAACAGAAACACGATCATAACTCTCCGAAACTGACACTAACTGCTCGAACTCGAGAAGGGTTTTGACACGGGTAAGAAAACATGCTCAGCGTGTTCATTGATATTTGGGTGAACATATATTTTTTTTTACATAAAGGCCTATTGATCTGACGTATACCGTATAATCACATGCCGTCGCTTGTGTTGTGCATTCCTTCCCCTTTCTTTGTGTTGGACATGAAATAATAAATATCAAAAACAAAAGAAGAATAAATTTGTGTTTGGAGAGAGGCAAGGCGTGACAGCAATACTTCCCATTTCCACTTAGCTTTCCATTTAACAAAAACAACAAAACGAGGACACAAAAATATACTTGAAATATAAAGAGGTTAAAGGGTAGTGAGTGGGGGTGGGTGAGGTGGGAGGGGGGGATACTGATAAGAAGGAAAAACGAAATGCGTGGGTCAGACACTAATAGTGTCAGACATATAGCCTCTAAAACGGAAATTTCCCATTTGTATTTGTATCGTTTAAACTTTAAACAAAAGCGCCAGTGGCAGCGCAACTGAATATATTATTTTATATGCCACCATCCACATTAATCTTCTTTCTTCTTTAATTTTCTTTTTTTTTGGAGGGAAAGGGGGGAGGTGGGGCTTGACGCATATGCACATTTTATTGGTCAATTATTAATTATTGGACGTTTTTATCTCTTGGTGTATCATCACTGTATCGACCCTGTCTTATTTGTATTTTTCATTTGATCATCATGGGGTATTGTTCTGTATAGTAGCTGTAGTACATTCATGTTGTGTGTATGACATTCATGTTGTGTGTCGTTATCGCCCTATCGAAAGATGACGGTGCGCTTGTTGTTTGTTCTCCCTGCACCCGCATTTTCTGTGTTTGTTGTTGCTATTGATGGAATGCGCTTAGATTAGCATAATGTTATGTAAAAATTGCACATCTGTAACTATATTTATGAGCCAAACGGGCGGCTGGTGACATCAGCTGTGTCTGAATTGTAGAGCTTTGTCACTTTTGTAAATGACTTTTCGGCGTTGTGACATGGTGAATTCTTCTACTTCTCCCGGTTGAAATTATAACAAAGAATTATTTGAAACGAGAATCATCATGGTCATCATATTCTTCCGTTTTGGTTCCTTGAGGAACATGTCGCCCTCTGTCCACGCCACCCGTCGTGGTCTCTTGCTAGCCTCTAGTTTTTTCTTTCCTTAACCCTTGGCCGAAAAAAGTAGCCGAAGTGTGTTGAAGTAGATCTCTGCTTTGCTTTATATATATCCACGAAAAGTTTTGAATCCATATTGAACAGTGATTTCATGATTCTGACTGTTGGTTCGGCTTTTTGTGTGGTGTGGGAGGTATACGCCCGATAGAAGGTCATGTGACCTGTCGCTCTACCCTCTCCCTTATTTCTCATCTCCTCCTCCTCACCCTCCCCCCATCACAATGACTTGCTACTTGCTAGGGGCCACGGATTAACATTTGAAGAAAACACAAGTCGATGCCATCGGGGCTTCTGTCCCTGTATTGATCAATGGAATCTTCCGTAGTGGAGAAATGGTCGGATAAGGTTTCTTTATGGTAGGGCGAACATTGGCACTCACGCCCGGGGAACGTTTGTGTGTGTGTGAGGGTGGGGGGGGGGGTGGGGAGGTTATATATACTTACTTGATTGTTTGTACCACCTGGTGTCGGCTTGGTGTTCCATTGGTATGACATTTGTTCCTAAAGTCTTAATCCAGGATTTGTACTAGCATAGTTGTAGTATCTCACCAATATTTACGGCTTCCTTTACGCCAATATGTATTCTAGTAATTGGGCTAAATCATCACCGTCCATTGTGGCGCATGTTCCCCCACACAAGTTGCCATTTATTATTGTGTCTGAAAAAAAAATCCATGTTTTAAATGTATTATATAACCTACGTTGTGTTCACTTCCCACACAAATGTTTCTAAGTCGAATATCTAGTTACTAAATTGAAAGTATAGGGTCGGGCTAAACCAGTGAGCTCTCCAGCTTGTTATTCCGTTGTCCCAACACATGTTGTCCACAATGAAAACGAAAGCGCTTAGTGATCAATGGAATCCATAATGTCTCTTGTCATCTGTTTACTCGACTTGTTTTGTTGATGTCCATCTGCCACATGTGGGCTACATCATTGAGCACACTCTTATTTAATCTCTTCGTGGCTACCCATCTTTGCGTGCCTGAACTTCTTTTGGTGTGCCCTCGTACTGGTCCAGCGATTTTGCAGACCGTGTCAAACAAAAAAACACTACAAAAAACAAAAACGAAACGATATAGCTTTATAAAATAAATAAATAATAAAGAAAAGGGATGATGCAAGTGGGAGCGAAAGCGAACATGCGAACTTATATTTGATATAGCTCGTAAGATTTGTGTAGCATTTGTGTATGTAACCCGTTATAACTAAATTACATTGAAATTAGTTGTTGTTTTTTTTAACACTATGCCACTTATAGACCATGTGTATTTGTGTAAAACCAAGGACTTTGACTTTATGCATGGTCATCCCTATTATAATACTATATGCATAAGTGCAGGTCTTTGTGTATAGAGACGGGTTTTCGTGCATCTTGGTGGTAATTTCTTTACATTAACATACAACTAATGTCAGGTACCCATCGGAGCTGGGTAGACTCAGTGACACCCTCCAGTCACGGGAACAATACCTATTCTTCGCCAGGATTCGAACCATGGACGCTACCGCTCGGACACCATGCCCCGTCATATATAGTATGTGTATTGTTATATTACATGGTAAACCTGATTTATCACAGAAAAGGCTGTGGGATATTTAAAAAAAATAGTCGGTATGCAAGTAATTTTTGTAAACTATTTAAGAACCCTTATTTTCTTAGTTTATTTCTTTAACGAAAAAACATTTCTATAGATGATCTCAAACAAAATAGTAGAATTTTATTTTTGTAAAACGTTTCACGCGTACATCTGTGTATCATTGGTAAATGTGTTAGTGTTTGAAATTCAATGTATTCAGTTATATATTGTTTCATAAAACGACATGCGTGCATAATTTTGTTGTAGTTCTGTCTCTGGTTAGTCCGTGTTGTGCTGGCAATGTGCCATCGCTTTGTGCACTGTGTACTGTGTACACATAACGACCTTACATTGTCTTTTTTTGTACGCTAAAATTATAGAAAGTGGATTTTAATTTGAGGGAGGGCGTTGTCAATAGGACTGGTGTCTTGAGTGTGACTTGTTGCCTCCCAGTGGTGACCATGCTGTGCAGAGCCCACACAAAAGTGTTAGCGACGCCCCCCCCCCCCCGTGCATACTGCAACTTCTTTGTTTAGTGCTATATTTAGACTATATTTGCCGCCCCTAGAAGTGGCGCCCCCTGGCATATGCCCCCTCTGCCACCCCTATGTGAGGGCACTGTGCCACAGACTGTGCGTCGCGCCAAGTCTCAAGGTCACTACTTGAGCATAAAGTCTTTCAGAGAAGGTCCGCTGTAAGTCAAAACCACATGCAGAAATATACAACGGGTGAGAAAAGTGTGAGCAAATACTGATACAGTGTAGAAATATATTGTCAATTGGAGAGAGAGAGAGAGAAAGAGTGGGATGATGGAGGGTAAAGAGAAAAGTAGGGGATGTATGTGTGTTTCAATACTTGTCGTCTCAATGCTATCCATCTGTACCGCCAGCCAAATACCGAGACCCGATTAGTCATAAACACAGACAGTCTTCCCTAGTTACTGTGACAAGTACTAAATCAATACATGGAATGTTTGTCACCAGAAGATTGGGAAGACGTATGAACTTTCTCAAAGTATTGACCTCTCTCTATTCCCCCTTCCCTCCCCCATCTTTTAATTTCTACATGCTATATCGATTTCCCCCCCCCCCTCCCCAACGTGTAATGCATGTTATCTCTAATGGATACAATAGTTAGTACGAAAAGTGCACAAGTTTCTGGATCCATCGGGCTGTGCTTTCATAAAAGCCATAAAAGAGGGGGAGAAGGCAAGGGTGTGATAGGTGGTCAGTTTGAACTCTTTTTTTCATATACATACTTCCACAAGCATTGGTTATATATCTATAAACAGATCGATACAATTTTATTAATATAACATCATGAAACTATTTGAAAAAAACAACAACACCACAATATCAATATCACAAGCCTTTACATATAAGCATTTCCAATACAGGAATGTATGTGGTTATAAGAAAGAAAGGCTTTATATCAAGAGTTCACATTTTGATACTTTGTGTGGGCCTATATACAATGCAGAGTCAACGCCTGACTTGTTTCGGCTCTTGTGGCCTTAACCATTAGTCATTAGTTCATCCTCAATCTTCTCTGACTCACACAGTGAAAAACTTGTAGTTGGCCGTCTTTGTCAGTTATGGCGTGTGTGCTTGGGTCTGTGGTGTGTATTTGTTGCCAGATAAGAAGATGGAACCCACATTTTGGCCAGTCGAACCACCAACAGTATTATCACGCGCAGTGTAGTCGTATGTTCACTAGAATAAAACTCCCCCCCCCCCCCCCGTATCATTTAACGTACAGCATCACACACTGAACACATGTATAGGGCTTGTGGTCTAGTGTTAGTGTGATGGATAGCGATTGCGAGGGTGTTTGGTTCAGATCATGATTAATACCTAGGTTGTTTTTCCCCCGCTGGTCTGGTGTGTCCTCAAGTTTGCCCATGTCATGCCCCTCCCTTGTATGTCAACGTTACTGATGTTTTTTTTGCTTTGTTAGCCGTACGGATGATAATGATCTGAATGGGATACTGTATATATAACCTTTCTCTTATAGCTAAACGTAGGGGTTTCAATACTCGCAAGTACACGGGACCGTGATCATTAGTCGTAATCAGATGGACAGCTTGATACAGACAGACTGATTGATACATGGTTAGTGATACACAAAAGCCCCAATGACAGTAAACCACATTCAATCAAGAGAAATCCTCTGATACTTTAATAGACGTAACACCTCGCGACTAACACAGTGGACTTAGCCAGGTCTTTAAAAAGTTGTAGGAACTACTTACCTTACGCTTCTCTATTTTCTCTTATCTTTTTGTACCGTGTGTGCAACTTAACAAGGTGTTACTACGGGGTAGATTTTTTTAGCTAAGTAGTGTTCTCAGGTTTCTTTGTATCGGAATCAAATGTTTACTGGGCAATTTTTCAAAATATGTTGTAATTACATCCTGAAAATATACGTAAGTGCATATTTGTATGCATTTGGTTGAAAAACAACTTTTTTTTCATAATATCTGATAAACCCTAGGTTAAACTCTTTTTTTGTTCCACTTACGGCCCATTCTTAAAGTAAGGTTTTGACTGTCTTTTAAATAAAAAAAAACATAGATGTTAATGTTTTTTGTGGCCAGAGTTCCGCCCGTTGCGCACCCCTGGTCAAGTATTTAGTGGAAGTCGTCCGGTAGCCTTGTTTTCTCTCTCTTCCCTTGTCTCTCCCCCAGCAAGGTGAGGTAAGTAAAGTATCCCGTCGGACCAAATTGATCCATAGGGCCGGTGAAGCAGCGTTCACTAGTTTCTGTGGCCACGGCCTACTAGGCAGCTTATTAAAGCCATTTACAGAAACACGAGGATCAGGCTTACCACTGTATTAATGAATGTTCTTTTGTTTACGAGAAGTCTAGTTTACATTATTGTGTAAAATAAAACCAGGAGAGGCAGGGCAATTTACCACGAGGAGGAGGATGGGGGAGTTAATGCCAGTTCATAGTTCTATATATCAATATGGCCAGTTTGTCTCACAGAATAGGTATAGAATTTTATTCTGTGGCTTGTCTCAAGTCATATGTCTGTGTGTACGAGGCTTTTTTCTCTTCTTTCTATTGTTATCCCATTTGACATCTATAGTGGTTACTGGTTGTTTTCTTTTATCTAGAGGGCTATTTGGTCCATGACCCAATCCGTGGTAAGGCTTAAGAAAACAAGCGAATAGAAAGGTTCTAAATGGACAATAGTCGCTTACGTTAACTCTTTTTTTTTATAACTTTCCAACAACACAGCTGTGTGTGCTTGTGTAGCTCAGAACTAGTCTATCGGATTTCTTTGCGCTTTGCTTATAAGCCTCTAATAGAGGGAAGTGTGTGTATGTGTAAGGTTTAAATATGATATGTGTACACGTGTATGTGTGTTTGTGTCACGTGCATGTGTGTCAGTGTCACGTGTATGTGTGTATGTGGCACGTGTGTCAGTGTCACGTGTATGTGTGTCAGTGTCACGTGCATGTGTGTCAGTGTCACGTGCATGTGTGTCAGTGTCACGTGCATGTGTGTCAGTGTCACGTGCATGTGTGTTTGTGTCACGTGTTTGTGTCATGTGTATTTGTGTTTGTGTCACATGTATGTGTGTTTGTATCACGTGTTTGTGTGTTACGTGTACGATTCTATGTGTTACGAAGAGCACGCACGTGTTTGTTTTTGGTGTGTGCTGTGTGTGTAATGTATTTCAGTAAGTATGATGTATGTGCTATGTGTGTAAGCCTAAGAGAGTGTGTTACGGTATGTACATACACACACGGCTTACATTACAAGTCATAAATTAGTATCGTGAAAAATAAATGTTTAAAGTGAAAGGTAATTTCAAGCGCGTTATAAAACGACTTTTATGACTTGATCAATCTCTAAACTAAATCGATGTCATCGTAAATACTGTGTTGGATCAGCGTCTCTCAAAGTGTTACAACAGCTCCATAGACTTGTAGTTATTAGTTATCAATAACAAGAATGATTCGGGTTCTATGCCCGGAAGACTTTCATACAGCATGCGCTGAATATGTCACCGAGCTTATGTAGTGACATTAAAAAGAGGGAGGGGGGATTAAAAAAAACTATGACATAACTTTGAATGTTAAAAAATCGTTACTTTATTCTTTCGCATTAAAGCGTGCACTATATCTTATAAGTTTACAGACGTTCCTTCTAGATAGAAGATTATTACGTCCAATAGGCCCAAAACTCCTGCAGGGCGACAGGGATAGAACCCGCGACCTGTCAGTTGGTTTTTGGTTGACAGTCCGGTGAACTAACCGCATCGCCGGTGGCCATTGTGCTGGCCACACAATCCCCTCCTACGTAGTGACCAATGCAACTGGAGAATTCTGTACTACTTCATCATTATAGATCTGCAAAGGTGTGCTTGACACATATGTATTTTGTATGTTAACACTCTGTTACAAATGTGGCGTTGACGTTAACAGTATAAATTATCATAACAGTTTCCTATACTGATAAAGAAAACGTTTATATGCGTGGGGCTCGCTGACATAGGCCTACGTTTTGAGATACCTTGTACAATTCAAACAATCCGCAATCCCTTTTTCTCCACCCGCAAACCCTTGTGTGCAGTGTGTCACCGTGACCTATCTAGTGTGACCACTGCGCAGCGAACGAGGGTGGTGGGGGAGAGATGGGCGGTGTGCGTGTGAAGGTAGAAACTGTAGGGGTTAAAATAAAAAAGAGAGATAATTTAGCTGGAACGTTATGATTAAGAGTTGTTTCCCGTGTCCATTCTGTTTACGTACATCGTGTGCCGTCGTTCTTCGTCGACTTTCTCCTTCGGTCATTCCCCCTTTTTTCATGCCCCCCATCTTATATTTCACGTTCATTAGATCTAGAAGAAATGCCATTGGATAAATAATCTTATAGGTTACATTAGTCATTAGTTTAGAAAGAATTTTTGTTTGTTGGTGTGCGTGTTTCATTTCTCTGGATTATAATAGAATCTATATATTTTCTTTCATTTTCTTGGAAGCTAAGTGTGGCAGTTATGTTATTACTACTACAGCTTTAGTCTTTCTAAAATTGTAGCATTTTCTCTTGCGATTTAGAGTGTTTGTTTTCATTTATAACTAACGCTACGGGGAGACTGTTCGTACCAAGCTATTGAAATTACCGTTGGCCAGTGTATTTGAATAGTATTCCGAATCGAAGCAGAGACATGTTTGTGTAGTGTGATTTCTTTCTCTAAACTGGACTATGCCACCGGGCTAGAGATTCCCCCCGACACGTCATGCCCGGCAGTGATAAGAGTGTTTCGGTATGTGCCGGGCAGTGTCCAGGGATGGCCACCAGGCGAACCCTGGAGATGATGAGGAATTCCAACTCGTTCCCTTTGTTGCATCACGTGCTGACCAGGTAAACATTTTCATAATGGGTTTTGAGTAAACTCTATGTGGATTCTATGGGGCTTAATGGTCAGGATCTATACGTGTAGGCCTACTTATTGGCCCAGTGGAGTTATAGCGTTATAGGACAGGTGATGTTTTTCGTTAGCTCTATGAATACCTATTACTTAAACACACATTTTGTCTTTTTTTTTCTCTCTCCAGTTCTGTTTGGGTCTACCCCAGCGTACACATCTTCATTATGGTTAAGGCTATTATAATTTATCCTTCATTACAATCTAATTAGCTTCATTATAGTTTAATCATTACAATCTAATTAGCTTCATTATAGTTTAATCGTCCGTCATAAGAGTTTAATAATCTTCATGATAGTTTATTCATCCTTCATTATGGTTATATCGTCTTCTTTATTATACTTTAATCATCTTTATGATTGTTTAATCATATTTATTATAATTTATAATAGTTTAGTCATATTCATTCTAGATTAATCATCTACATTTTAATTATATACTTTACAGTGTAATCAAGTCAAATTTCCATTTCTTTGGTACAGTAAAGAAATCTTATATTCATACAGTAGGACTAATCATTTTAACTATACATGTATTATGAGACTTGTATAAGACTTATAAGACACAACATTCAACATCTCGGTATATGATTTAACTTGGGCTTTTCGTGTTGTTGTTTTTTAAGGGTTCTTGCACTTTCATCTGAGACTTTGGCATTTCACGCTAAGCTCAACATGTTCCTCCCCCGCACCCTCGGTCTCCCTTTCACACACGCACACATACAGACATGAGCTGCTTGTGTGGAAATGGTAATCAGGGTAGCCACAGAGCGAGATGAGATTAAATCACACCAGTAATTGCATTAGTCTCCACACATGCACCATAAAAAGTGAGGCAAATTGGCATCATTTTGGCATAATTTGCGGTCTCTGGGGCTGGGTGATTTTAATTTTTTTTACTTCTTTGGGATACCTAAAACGGTGAAATAAAAACTAATAGTGCTGAACAAAAGCCATAAAACTATCTTGGTTTATAACAAAGAAACAAAAATAATTGAAATTAACAATAGTTGTATGGAAAGAATGCCCCCAATTCTGTCTTCCCTATACGTTCTGTGCTGAGGAAACATAGCCTCTGCTTTATATGCTGTGCCGTGGATAGGGATTTGGGGGCCGAGGGGGGCTTGGCCTCTTTAGGGACACCCTGGATTTTGACATTCGACATTATGACATGAGAAAAAACAAACTCAGACACTCATTTGGGGGCCCCCTCAAGTAGGGGCCCGGGGGGGGGGACTTTCGTATTTGGACCCCCCTCCCCCTCCCCTAGCTACGCCACTGTTTATATGCTCCACTACTTTTCAAAATCTGCCAATTGGGTTATAATAAAGCTACTTTTAATCAGCTCTGTGTAAGTTAAGCCTGAGCTTTTTTGGGCGTTGCTGAGGCGCATTTGAAAATGTGATTTTTCTTGGGAACTCGGGAGAGAAAATTATTGATAACCAATAATTGGCCTTTCTTGTGTATTGCCCTATGCGTTAGCAAGTGCTTCTGTATGGGTGCAAGAAACATCAACAAGCTAGTGAAACAATAGTTTTTGTATTATTTTTATTCATAGTAAATCAAAAACATTTCACTGCATTTTAAGTTGGCATAGAAACATAAACAATAAAGAGTTTTTTTGCTCACAATTTTATCTCTCTCTCTGTCAAGAATCTTTTTTAGGCCAATTGATTTTTGTTGAAATACCTGCTTTTTAACAGATACAGTAAAAGTCTGAAGTTGGGTCATTTAATACCACAATATTGTTTCTATTAAAAACAACAATTTTAAAATGAATTCTGAATGAAAAATGCTAGTTCTTTACTTATTGTTTTTAATGCTACTAAAATTAACTATGACCTTTGAGGGGGGAACAAACTGTAAACTGTGTAAAAGGTTATAATTAAAAATAAAATTGCTCTTGGGGCAATACGAAGTCTAGCAAATGTTGATGGTTCTCATTTGCACTTTTCTTGCCGATTTCAAAGGGATTGAGAGATTTCAGATTTGATAAGATGGAGAGCCCACTTTGCATTGATCTGTATGGGGACTTACTTATCTGGTGTTTTAAAACATTAGATATTCAGAGGGTTTTAAAGTCTGACAGTACAATACTAATTCTAATCATTAGCTGTAAAAGACTGGTGGCATTGTCCTGGTCAAAGAATCACTGAACGTTTTGAAGTCTCATTTTAATATTCACAATGTCCTATGAGACACACCCAGTTATTATTTCTATACTAAATTTTTCTAATGCTGTTCTTTTGTCTCCTCAGGAAAAAATCTGACCTGAAGCCTGGAGGTACTAGTAAAGACAAAGGATCTTCCAAACTAGCTTCTCGAGCCAGTCCTCTGATGGGCAAGAAGTCCATACTGCCGCAGGAGACATCCACTGGGTCAACGATCTCTGGACAGACTGCCAGCAGCGGGGGCAGTCAGTATGAGGAGAGTACACTGACCAGTTCTGATGACATGGGAGTAAGTCATATACTCAGCTGTTAATAGAGTGACAATCTTTAGTTTGAGGCAATACTGTCAGCAGCGAGGAAGTAGTCACTTGAAGTCTAGTTTTTTTAATGGTTTTGTGGAAGTATTGCACTGGCCAAAAGAAGTGATAAGCTGGTAAACAGTAAAGAACAAAAGAACCAGCGATACAACTAATAAGCTGTCACTTATTCAAGTGACAAGGTCAATATTTATATGAAAGAAATGTTCATTTGGTATGAACTGGTCAAACAAGTTAGAAATACAGTAGTTTGCTGGCTGAATGAGTTCCAGTGAGTTCAAGAAAGTAGAAGTGTCCTAGACCTTGCTAGGGTCACACACTTGACTTCTTGGCTTCCTAACTTCATATAGAAAGTAGTATCCCCCTTGGACCAATGTGATCCATAGCGCTTGTGAAGCAGCATTCACCAATTTCTGTGGCCACAGCATTCTGTGAGATTGTCTTGTGAAGCAGCATTCACCAATTTCTGTGGCCACAGCATTCTGTGAGATTGTCTTGTGAAGCAGCATTCACCAATTTCTGTGGCCACAGCATTCACCAATTTCTGTGGCCACAGCATTCACCAAATTCTGTGGCCACAGCATTCACCAATTTCTGTGGCCACAGCATTCTGTGAGACTGTGCGCCTCGTTTTCTTTAATTAATGTCAGGTACTGGGTAGACTCAGGGACACCCTCCAGACCCGGCAACAAACCCTATCTTTCAGCAGTATTGGAATCTGGGACTTTTGGTTAAGCCAACTGAACTTGCTGCAACTCAGCCACTGAGGAAAGCAAAACTGAATACTTTTTTTTTATTGAGCTAGTTATTTTGCTGTACATTGTGTTAATCCACCCTAAAGTTAGATAACATACTTTTCATCTCCTGGTCATTTCTCTCCAAACCAGGTTGACAATGGCAGCGACCTGGGAGTGGACGAGGTGGATGGTGTGGAAAACAGCAACCGCACCAAGCAGGCCTTGGAAGCGCTGCAGGCCAAGATTCAGAAGACCAAAGATGCTATCAGAAAAGAACAGAACACAAAGGAAGGTAAAAGGGACATAGTCAATTCATTTTTTTATGCAAAGTGGCTAGCTTTGAAATAGTGTTGTGTCTAAATCAGCTGTCTCTTTACTTAGTCTTGGCTAAGTCATCTTTCTCTTGATAAAGACATGACTAAGTCAGCTTTCTCTTAATAAAGACATGACTAAGTCAGCTATCTGTTTAAAAAGCCATGGCTAAGTCTGCTCATAAAGTTATGGCCAATTTGGCTGTGTCTTAATAAGCCATGGCAAAGCCAGAAATCTCCTTTTATAGTCAAACCATGTCAGCTGACTCTATATAAAAGTCATTCTGATATTTTCATTACATTTTGTTTATGTTCTCTCTCTCAGTTTCTCTCTTCACTCTCTCTTCCTTTGACTAAAAAAACAAAGCACTTTTTAGTATAAAGTAATTACCAAGACAGCTTTCTCTTTAGAAAGTCATGGCTACCAGTTGATGTCTGTGCTGATGACTACACTTTTTTGTTCTCTATCTTTCTCTTACTTCTGCCCCCCTCCCCCCTCTCTCTCCCTGTCAATGAGTTTCCGTTCCTGACCTAATAAAGAAAGGCTTCCAGTTTCAATCTACATGACAAGTGACACGACTTCTAAAAAACAACAAAATCAAGAATGAGCTTATTGATCAATCAGGCTCACGTTTGAAGCAGCCACTTAAGAAAGTCCGGCAAGCAGAAAATATTGTCCTTGTGGTTTAATGACATTAGAAAATCACATGCATGGTTACATATGTGATGTGAGCTTTCCATGAAGCCACCAAACTCTTGCATCACTCATTGATGTACTGAGTTCATAAAGGCTTCTACTTCTTGGGATTTTTCTGGGTTTTTAGCTATGTCTATTTCTATTTGTCTATTAGTATTTTTGTGTGTGTTGCTTGTCTCAAAGTAAATTTGTGTGTGTGTGTGTTTTTATTCTGTATTCACGTTTTAAGCCTTTATGTGCGTTCATTTGAAAGTTGTAACATGCATGCATGACTACCCTAGTTTTGAATAGTTGTATAGCTTGATAGATTTAAAGAAATTTTTGTTTGTGTGCAGTAATTAATTATTTTTTGAAGGTTTAAGAAAGTCCAGTTTTTATATATTGGTTCTTAGTGCTCATTATAGTCTTTAAATAGAAATCTTTTATGTGTGTGTGTACATCATTTGCTTGAAATGTTTTGAATGTTATTTATAGCTTTGTATAAATTGGTTCTTATTAGTTTGTTTGTTTGTATTTATATATAGTTAATATAGTTGAAGTACATAGTGTCTCTGTGATACAAGATAACTATACAGACAATGCAAAGTAAATGTTTTCTTCTTTTGTTCACTCAGCCATTGTGAACGAGTACCTTCAGATGGCATCAGACAAGCAGCCCACGGCCAGGATCAAGGCCCTGTTTGAGAAGAAGAACCAGAAGTCTGCCATGAACATCAACCAGCTGCAGAAGAAGCTGGAGAACTACCAGCACCGGCTGGTGGAGGTGGAGACCCACGGCTACACTGGGCACAAGCAGGCTAAAGAGGTGCTGCGGGACGTCGGCCAGGGCTTGAAGTAAGTCTTTCAGAGATGGTAAGGGGAAGATAAACAGTGTGGCCTAAACTGTTCAATGGAATAATGCCACTTCCTTCTACTAAACTAGGGACGATAATACAAAAGAAATACATAAAGGTAATCTGACCCGTGGTCCAACAGTGACTCTCCCCCCCCCCCCCCCAACGCTAACATTAATCTTTTATTTCTTTTATTGGGAACAGTTCCACAGTTCCAAAGTCTTGCAGTTGCTTCCTTTTAAATTTTCATTGTTATGGCCTGAAGGTGTGTATGTCTATGCTAGATGTGTGCAGGTCACAGGGCTTTGTCCCACCATATGTGTAGCAGCACACCACCATTATAATGGTAGTATTGTGGTCATCAGAACAAGAGATTCATATAGTGCTTATTGTCATTTTTTTTTTTTTTTTCTACCCACTTGTTAATGATGAGAGTAAAGTTACTATCTACCATCCATTATTTAGTTATTGCTAAGTATCTAGCTCATGAAAATGAAAAAAAAAAAAAGGTTGGTAATATAAAGTGCTTGGAAACTTCAGATTGACCATATGTGAGTATTGATGTTCTAAGCAGTGATTACCTCCTTAGTTTGTATAGAGCAGTATACAGTCAACATTCTTAAGTCCTTCAGTTAGACATTTAGACAGCTCTCTTTAATGCTTTGTTGTTTTTGCTCCTTCATCCACCCTTCCCTAATGTGTTGTTTCTCATTGTTCTCCACTGTCACCATGCTATTGACACTACACTACACATAGGAGAGTTTAACTACTTGACAACCAACACCCACAAAAAAAAAAAAGGTCAACTATTGTATTTTCAGAAAGCTTGGCTCCTTTAGCACTAGAACGTGAGTGACATCAGCAATTTTAGTGCTTTTGGCCTTTATGAAAGTATTTTTGACAGTATTTAGCACTTTATTGTTATTGTTTCTTTACCATTTGTTATTTTTAGTATTTAAATTTGAGGTTTTATAACTCCCAGTTGAAGCTAACATTTTTTACACCAGTTTTCTTTTGTCAGTTCTGTTTGTTTGGTTTTTAAAACTCCCATATAACAATTTTATTTTTAATAATTTGTTATAAAGAATCTAATATCTGATCTGTTTTGTTTTTTTTATTCTAAATTACATTGAAACCCAGAGTCACAGTGTTAGTTTGTTTTATATTAAAGTCTGAAGCTGGTTTTTGTTTGTTTTGTAAGTATGCAGGAGTCCAATCACGCTTTTTTTCTCATTCATTCTTCCCCTTTAGTGCAGATGAAATGGGGAATTGAAGTAAAAGTACCAACCTCTATCCTGACCACATCCTTCTAGAAAATGTTGACCCATTTTCTTTGTCAGGGGATTTTATATCTGCAGCATTGTGCTTGTACACCTTTACTCTGGAACAAGTTCCAGACCTGGTTTTAAAAATACATTCCTTTTGTCTATTCCAATCTACAACAAACTGGAATAGATTTGAAGTGGCACATTGTGATTATCTTGCCTGCACAATCAATGCCATTCAGATCAATGCAGTCCAGGGTGTCATTTCTACATTTTGTGTTTACATTCAAAGCACATGTTGCCATTCTCCTCCCCACTCACACACACACAACACGCAATGGTTTACTAAACAGAACCTCCCCCTAATTAGACCCCAAACAATTATTTATTTGCTCTTGAAGAGCTCACCCTTGTCTGTTTAGGTTTCTGTTCAGACGTAGTTGTTGTGCAGCAAGGGTCTAAACTAAACATTTGAATGCTTCTAAATGTTGGGCCAGGCCTTAAGATTTTCTGTAATAGAAGTCAAAACCTACCAGTACATAGCTGTGTAAACATAGAGTCTGGACAGTTGAGGCTCATTTAGATTCTTCTTGTATAGCCATTACTCTACACTGTACCAAGTTAAAAATTGGCACATTTTACATTTAAAGTTGGCACATTTGCTATAATTCTAACTATTATTTTTGTTGTCAAGGCAACCTCCAAGTATTACATTTCATTCAGCCAGGACTGCTAAAGCTGTTTTAAATTTTCAGAAATATTTCAGTTTTAATAACTCCTTTTAACTACTTTTGGTATACAGAACATTCTTGGTGACATTTCTGCAATTTTGGTTCAACACATGATATTTTCACATGAGCTTTTGTTTTGGTCTTTATTGAGTACTTGACCTGAATGCCAATTGATAAATGACATGATTTGTTTGGTATATCATACCTGCTTCATATCATCACAGATTAAAGATTACATAGAATGTGCAGCCTCCATTTAACAAAGGTTCTGGTAACACTGGGATAACTTGTGTTTGTATAACATAGCAGCACAGGTTATTAGTTCATTTGTACTAGATAATAAAGGTCTTAACTGTGTGACAAGGGCTGCTAATAAAAATATTAAGTGTTTTGTTATTTTGTGGGACTAGACAAATAAGACAAAAAAGACAAGATGTTGCATAACAAATGCATTTAGACTATAATATAATAATATATCAGTGATGTTATTTTAAAAGAAGTCTTATATATTTTGGGACTGCATTTTAAAGAGCTGGCAGATAGTGTATGATCTATATTCTGCGATATTGCCAGGTACCCTGTTTCACCCCGCCCACAGTCTCCTCACTCCCCCACACAGGCACACAAAGTATAAAAGTGCTAGAGCCAGCATTAAGCATGCATCAGAAACATGGCCAAGGTTGATTGAGTTGTTTTAATTTCCACTCCATGTAGTAATGTGCTCTTAATGATTGTCTTACCCCAGGGATGTTGTTGAAGGTGTGATTGGAGCCAAAGAGTGAGTTGGTTTTCTGTTTGCTCGTGAGTCTATGCCTGTTGAGTCAGTCACCCTGAAGTCACATAATCTAGAAATACATGTCTTTAGTTTGGTTAGCTTATCTTTAAAATGGCTGAAATCTTAGTGCACTGCCCAAAGTTTAAAATAAAACCATTAAGTTTTGGTTTTAAAATCAATTAGTAGCTCTTATTACGTACCTTTATATAAATCTGAGTATTCAAAATTCAAACTAAATTTAGTTTTAATTGTCCTACTTCTAAAGTGAGAACTATGTATGCATTATTTATGCATCTGTTTGTTTACTTACATCAGATTTAAGTAAATTTAGTTGTTTGTGTGAAATAGTATTTTTTTGTAGAGTTTTAAATCAGGTGTAAATTTTAATTTTGTTTTATTTTGTCAACATCAAATTTAAGTACATGTACTTTATTACACCCAATTTGTTTATATTATTATTCAGAATCCAGATTTACTGATTAGCAAGATTATCCCAATGTTTTTCCACACAGATCTAGATGTTTTTTTTTTCAATTCCTTTTTCTTCTCATTGTTTTGAAAATGTGACTTCAAGGTGGCTGGCTGTCTTGCTTTACATTGTTGGAATGCTGTAGGGTTTTTCTGTTGTTGTAGTTTGTATCCATGTTAGCTTGTTGTCACTTTGTTGAAAGTGTGTCTGTATCTGTACAGGCCTGTAGAGCTCTAGTGCTCTGTAAACTTACAACATCTTGTGTGAATACCATCCGTTTGGCAGGACCTAATGTAGTGAATATCATGATGGTGTACTTGTGTAAATAGTAAGGATTATTACATTACTGCAGTGAAGATCTGGTTTAGGGGCTGAACAGCTGTACAAATTCTAAAGTAGACATTACCAATGCATGAATCAGGGGCATGTAGAGGAGTTTTGGTCAAACCCATATTTTATTTCACTGAGTGGTGTTATTATTTCTTTCTCTATTGTGACATAATAAAGAAATATAAATTTTAGGGCTACCCATGAGTGCCATTTGTAAATTGTTATGCCACTTCAGCATCTGCTGGCCACACAATCCCAGTCATACAGGCAAAGGCTGCTTCACTTGCCCCACAAACCTACATGGTATGAAAGTGTTGGATAGCATTACTTACTGTACTCAGCCTATGGTGGCCACACAACCCTGCTAGTATGATGTTGCCATGGATGGAAGCAGGTGAAGGCTCCTTCACTAGCCCCCCCACAGTCCTCAATTGGCCCTGGTAGATACATCATAATGATTACTAGAATTTAGATCAACATTACAAAAAGCACCACCTACAACCAAGCAATAAAAGAAACAGTGCTATTTATAAGCATTTGGTCAGTTACATTTTATTTAACAGTTGATTATATTTAGACAAAAACTTGAGTCCACTATAATTCACCATGTTGAGGTCTATGTAATGAGAGCATGTCTTGTGGCACACACTGTGTTGTTAGTGCAGGAAGTATGAGTACCTGTGTTTGTAATGAAAGGTGAGTTCTCGGTGCATGTGTGTATTAGATGTAGGTGTCAGGTACTTGAACATGTGCCCTGCACTGGTGTTGTCCTAGTTCTTTGCTTTCTTTTCTTTCTCTCCTCATTGCCTGATTCCTTTCATGTTTGGTGCAAGTGCACCTATGAATTACTTCACATGTGCTACTTGTTTGAGCTACACTTTCACACACTTATTCATTCACTCACTCACTCATCCACTCTCATATATATCCATACACTCTCTCATTCATTCATCCACCCATTGAGCTTATCAACCATTCGCTCATTTTCTTACCCTCAATTTTTAAATTTGTAAAAGTTATTCATCCATTTCATTTGCTCATAATGTTCATTTTAATTACTTGCACACTACCTCTCTGTTTCGCTGATTTGTATCACACTCATTCACTTTTTAATTAATTTATCTATTCACTCACTTGATTATTCAAACCCATTCAGTCACTCATTTACCCTCCACTCAATTACTCAACTCACTCATTCATTCACCACCCACTCACTCATTTACTACTCACTCATTCTTCCACCACTCAATCACTCAACTCACTCATTCATTCACCACCCACTCACTCATTTACTACTCACCCATTCTTTCATTCTCTTACTTCACTCTTTACTCACAATCGTATATCTCCCACACAATTTCTAGTCTCTTTTCCTTAATCTCTTTGTAACCCTCACAAGGATGCTGTTGTTGATTTTTTCTACACACACACACACACAGTAACCAAATACTTTGTTCTTGTGCATGGCAACAGAGCTTCAACCCTATGGGCATTGCTGTGTTGCCCTTTAGTGAGCACTAATTGCATGTGTGCTCTGGGACATGGCTATCTGGTTGTAGGGTCTTTTGAAGTATTAGCTGTTTTAGGCCTACCTAGTTTTATTGTGGAGGGTTTTGTAGAATGTTTTAACAGTCTCATCTGTACATAGTGTGCACTGTGCCAGTGTAGCTGTGGACTACTGGTACATACACATAGTGTGCACTGTGCCAGTGTAGCTGTGGACTACTGGTACCACTAGTTGATGATTTTAAGTCATATTACTCTGCCCACTATGATGGATTGATGGGTAAGTTTAAGGAACTTTTCTCTATGATGGTTTAGTCACTAAACTTTAAGTGGATACATGTAAAGTATTTTAGTCCACAATGAATTAGTAGATAGGTTTAAAGTACTTTACTGTCTGATGATTTAGCTGGATAAGTTTTAAGTACTTTACTCTGTGATGGATTAGTAGATAGGTTTAAAGTACTTTACTGTCTGATGATTTAGCTGGATAAGTTTTAAGTACTTTACTCTGTGATGGATTAGTAGATATGTTTAAAGTACTTTACTGTCTGATGATTTAGCTGGATAAGTTTAAAGTACTTTACTCTGTGATGGATTAGTAGATAGGTTTAAAGTACTTTACTGTCTGATGATTTAGCTGGATAAGTTTAAAGTACTTTACTCTGTGATGGATTAGTAGATAGGTTTAAAGTACTTTACTGTCTGATGATTTAGCTGGATAAGTTTAAAGTACTTTACTCTGTGATGGATTATTTGGATAAGTTTAAAATCATTTTACTCTGCACCCCCTCCCCCCCACCCCCAAACAACACACTATGGTGACTATGTTGATATCATTAATTATTTCATTGTTTTTAGTTTACAGTACATTTTTATAGTTGGCATTTTTCAGGTCATGGTATGTTATCTTCTTGCACACATACACAGACACACATGCAGACTCTCATACACATACAAGCACACATAAACACACATTGGGTCAGAATGGAAATGTGGTGTACTTGACCTTTGTTAGCACTAAACTGTTGAGTACCTGGTTGACCTATAAAATTATGCTATGTAGTACTAATGGGGGTGGGGGAAGACAACATGGTATGCTCTGTTTCAAAGGGTTGTCATTATTGCTGACTCTGCACAAAGACTCATCAGTGGGAACAAAGAAAATAGTCATGACAGAGTCTGATTTTACTCATTTGTCTCCCTTCTACCCCCCCCCCCTTTATCCCCACTTTGTCATTGGCTGATTTGTTTGTTAACTATGTCACCAGTATTTGTACAGAACTGTTTGTCTGCAGTAATCAGTTGGTTTATTTGTTCTTCTTTATGTGATGATGAACTTTGAACAAATATGTATTTAGTGTGTATATAAGGGAGACTGAGAATATTGCCTACCAGGGTATCATGTGGCCAGCCCAATAGCCAGCATTCTTTTTCTTGCCCTTACCCTTCAAAGATAAAGAGTTACCCAGGGCTTTAATATAAACTTAAGTAAAACTACTGGCCTGGCTATAACATGAATTCAGGATTCATGTAAAAGTCATAAATCATCTTCTTGCTGCACTATCATGTTTTTTTAGTTAGTACTATATATATATATAAACATACTTCCTAGTTCAATGGAGCTTCTGTAAAATACAACTGAAAATGACAACAACCGTAATGAGTTCTTGAAATGCAAACATAAATTTAGTCAAAATGTCTTTTACCATTGAATGATTAGATGATAATCCAATATTAAAGGATTACTAGTGTATCAATCTATAAAAGCTTATGGTGATATGTGCTTTGACATGTGCTTTGGTGATATTAATATATTTTGATTGTTAGTTAAAGAATCTTGGATTATGTTGTGTAATAACCTCATAAGTAAGTAAAGTGCCCTTCTGACCAAATTGATCATAGAGCCGGTGAAGCAGCGTTCCCCAGTTTCTAGGGCCACAGCATACTAGGTGATTGTGTGGCCAGCACAATGAACAGCCGCCTTTACTTTACCCCAACTAAGATCAGGCACCCATCAGAGCTGGGTAGACTCAGTGACACCCTCCAGACCCGCGAAAAAATCCTTGCCTTCACCAGGATTCGAACCCAGGACCATCGGTACGCCAGCCTAACACGCTGCCGCTCGGCCACCATGCCCCAAAACATCATAAATGTGTGAACATTATTTGATAATTTTTTTTCACAGTCCCACTGTGATACAGATCTCTGAGCTCAGCCATTAGTTGTGTGTGAGTTTTGTCTGGATATGTAATCCTATTGAATTTAAACCCTTACTGTGATGTTTTCTTCACCCAAAAATCTCACTGTGTGTCTGTTGCCTTCACTCCACAGCACCATTGTGTCCAAGCCCAAAGAGTTTGCCCATCTGATCAAGAACAAGTTTGGCAGTGCTGACAACATCAACCAACTAAGTAAGTTCTATGTAGGTATGTATATGGTCAGGCTTGTCACCTTTTTTTTCTTTCCTCTATTGTAATCTTCAACCCCAAGAACAACCACAACCTATATTTTTCTGCATGGTACCAAAAAAATAAAATAATAGACATGACATATTTTTGGTTCTTTGGGTAAAGGTTCATATGCATTGGGGAGGGTTGGGAAAATTTACTAGATTTTTTAAGTTTTGTAAAATAAAGTTCTTTTACCAAGGTTTTTTGGGGGAAGGTGTAAATTTTACTAGAATGTACAAAGTAGTGTGGAAAACATTTTTTTTTAAATCTTACAAAATGGAATCACCATGTCGATAACATTTTTTGGACTGATTTTACAGTAAGAAACCTGGTTAGTGACAGTCATGAACAGTCACATCAAGCATGCACACTCTATGTCTAGTGTTCATTGTCTCTTGATGCGTTCACTCGTCTCTTGATGCGTTCACTCGTCTCTTGATGCATTCACTCGTCTCTTGATGCATTCACTCGTCTCTTGATGCATTCACTCGTCTTTTGATGCATTTACTCGTCTCTTGATGCATTCACTCGTCTCTTGATGCATTCACTCGTCTTTTGATGCATTCACTTGTCTCTTGATGCCTTCACTCTTCTCTTGATGCATTCACTCGTCTTTTGATGCATTCACTCGTCTTTTGATGCATTCACTTGTCTCTTGATGCCTTCACTCTTCTCTTGATGCATTCACTCATCTCTTGATGCATTCACTTGTCTCTTGATGCATTCACTCTTCTCTTGATGCATTCACTCGTCACTTGTTCATGATATCACTGTTAGATTTTTTAAAAGTACAAGTTTAAGGCATTGAACTTTGAAACGTTTCTATTACTATTTAATTTGTAGTCAGGGGTGTCTCAACCCCAAAAAAGAACTTTTATTTAGTTTGAATAAGGCAAAGTTTTAACCTCTTCGGGAGGAGACAGTTTTGTTTAAAAAAAAATGTTATGAAATTTATTTTTTCAACCAAAAATATGTTTACTTTTTTTATTTAGAATTATCCATGTTTATTATTACAAAAAAATAAATAATAGTCCAGTTGAAACATTAAATTTTCTATTGTAGGGCTGCTACTTTATTGAACCATCACATCCCACCTGGAGTTAACCCATTTGTGTGTGTGTTTGTCTCTCTTAGATTTTGGCCAGGCTGGAATAATTCCACCCCCCCCCCCCCCCTTCCTCTTTGTGCTGACTTAATGTGTCATACGGAAACAGAATTAGCATGTCATTTGTCACTGTGGCTGGGGTCACTGACATTTTATTCTTCTCACATTAACTCCACAATGTTTTTTTGTTATGAACTGGCTAGGGTAAAGGAAATAAAAGACCTTAATGTTAGAAAATATTCTTTTCTTACTCATTTATAATACAAGTAAACACAAAAATATGAATTTAAATTATAGTTTGAATCTGCTTGCTTTTACCTAGACATTTTTTTTTTACCTCTTTGATACAAAAAAATAGGAAAAGATATTTTCTTATTATACATAATATATTAAAACAATCTAGAATTGAAATGAATTTTGAAAAAAAAAGGCTTAAATAACAAGCTTAGGCAGCTAAGTTCTCTAGTTGCAAAACAAGACACTGTAGACACAACCTAGTCATGGCATCTAGTGTTTCTGATAAAAGTCGTTTTGTAAAACAGCTGTTTACTTTTTTTTCATTCTTAAAAAAAACAAAGAAATGCTAACAGCTGTTATCACAGTTGTTGTTTTTTCTCCATATTTTCACTAATATTTTAGTCATTTTTTTATTTTTTGCAATCAATATAGAAAAAGCCAAAATGTCAATTTAAAAAAAAAACAATCAAGGATTAAATTTGATTTTCTTTTTTCTAAATTATGTTATTGTTGTTGTTGAGCAATGATAACACTTTAATTCCAAAGGCATATTTATCTAACCAGTAACTTTCTTAATTTTTGTTAGCATTCACTTTATATTCACTAAAAGAAATTGGATAGATTTTCTAGGTATTTCTTCTAATAATAATTTATTGCCATTTTATTCTGTTATAAATTGTGATCACTCATGCCTTTGACTTTCCGTATAAATCTTTAAAAACATTTTGCTTTATTGTTTTGACTAGCTGTCTGTTGTATCCACTCATGTGTTTTTTGTACAATTTTGTCAGAAAATGAGAAATTAAAACTTTAAAAGTTATTTTACTAGTCTGCTGTAGTAAAAGTAAATTTCAAATTGTATTAATATGATAAAATTTAAGTGTTTTTTTTCTAAAAGTTTGTGTAGACATTGATCACAAGCTTAGAATTAGCCTGCTTTTAGCTCCACCTAGCCTGCTTCCGTTCCCTCCCCACACCTTGCAATCCTGGCTACACCACTGGTAATGAACACCATTTTTTAAATATGTCTTTGGTGAAAAGTTCTAAGTTGGATACATTTTTACTTCATAAAACAATGTTTTTATATCTCATTTGAGCAGTGCATAGTGCATTAAGCATCTTGTCTGAGAGTCAATGTCTCAATTATTTCCATTGCCTTGAATTTGGTTAGTGACTCTCATATGTTCACTTTATTCTTTACTATTGGCTGTAACAGTGTTGGGATGGAGTTCTAAGATATCTTTATGTCAAGATACTGATCTACATTATTTGCACTTAGCTTGTACCTAAGATTGAAAAGCACTTTTTTTTAATTTACATTTTTATGATTTTCAAAAACAGAAATAAAAACAGCAGTTTAATATTTGATTTTTTGTTTGTGAAAAACAGCTGTTTTACTGTTTTTGTTGAAACATTACCAGAAACCCTTATGGCATGTGAATGTACACATCATTGCTAATGAAAGTGTAAGTAATGTCATGAACTAAATCAAAACACAAGATGCCTGAAACATGCTAGTTGATTGATTACACTAAGGGTGCCTTCTGTAACAGTGATTCTCATATTGTGGTTAGATTAGTCCACTGCATCTACATTAACATTATTTTTTTTACTTTGTCAAATCATTTAGACAGATAAATTATATTTTTCAAATTTGTTTAAAAAAATCCAATATATTAGCTTTATGTTAGTGTGTTTAGGGTTTTAATTGAATGACATGGTAAAAAAAACTAGTATTTTGGTTCTACATTGTGTGAAAGGGCCGCATGACCCTTTTAAAAAACTATTTTGGGTTCTGTATCCCATAACAGGAGGGTGGTGATGACAACTTTGGTTGACATCTGAGCTTCTTGTGACTCTTTATAAAGGAGAAATGACATTAACAGGCTGTAATAAATATTTTGGTTTTTATTTGCATTCTTCAGTTTCTTTTTTCACTGACAAAAACTTGTGTGTATTTTTTTTCTTCTCTTTATTCAGAACTAGAGGAGTCCAGTGGTGCTGAAGTCAACATGGATGGGGGCAAGTCTGGGGGAACATTACCAGCTAGGTGAGTGCAACCATACACAAATCAAATCTTTGCATGTCTCCATAAGGTTAATGAGTGAAATTCAACTAAAAGCACTGTGAAAAAAAATCCATCTCCAATACCTACAGTGATCACTTTTCTATAAACAAAGTAGTAACACCAGTAAAAACTTTCTTCCTAGATGCTTCAAGTTACTCTTAAAAACCTTTTGTGTGGTTCAGCAAAATTCATTACATACAGTAGATTTAGTGAGAAGACGAAACAAATCTTGATAGTTTTTTTTAAAAATATATTCAATTAATCAGATTTTTATGATTTAAATTGAATGTATATATATCAAACTTTTGTTTGGAATTGAAAAAATTGTTAAAATTTCTTGTGCTTTAAAGGTCGACTTTTTTTTTTTTCAATATTTTATTTTCAAAAATTGAAATTTGTTTTTATAACCTTAAAAAAATTATAACAAAAAAAATAAAATATTGTATAATAAATTTTTATATTTATAATTAAAAAAATATATGACAGTCATATTTATAGCCTTTTTCTTCCTGGGTCTGTACTGCTAAATGATTATGTTTACCAGCAGCCCTTCAAGTGATCAAATTTTACATTTCTATGCCATATTTAGCTCTGTTGCCCTTTTTTCATGATTTATCGAGTTTTTCCTCGAACCACGTGACGTCCCAATTGCTTCTCTTTTTCTACCAACATGAGAAATTATATAATAAAAAAAATATTTCTAGTCAGATTTTAATATATATATGGTAAATTAGTCTTTAAAAAAATGTTAGTGTTGCAAACATAAATTCTATTAAACAATAAGTGCACTTTCTAATTATTGTGTTTACAAAATGGCTGACTAGTAAATCATGGACAGGGAATATAATACTTATCACCATAGTAATCTAAGCAAGTTTATAAAACGTATGCATTAGAATTTGCTGCCTTATTAAAATACAAACATTAATTGACTTCAGACCTTTTTTAAAAATTACTTTGACTCATTCAACTGATCTTATTTGTGATTTATATCTGTTTAAATCATTGATTGAAATAGGACATTATATGTAAACTCAACACTTTTATTGAGTATAGTTTGATCATATTGGGTTTCCACTTGAGTTTGATTTTAAAATGTTTGCTCAAAGTGTTACTTTAAAGTTTAATTGTGACAATGGCTTTGAATACTGTTGTTGTTAACACTTCCATTGCCTTGGATTTACTCATGACAAACTTTTTCTGTCCATCCAGCTTCAAGTACGCCAGTGACGATGAAACCTCAAGTGTTACGTCGGGTTCTGGCCTCAACGCCACCCACAGCTCCCCGCACCACGCAGCCTCCCAGCCCACACCACTGGTCAGCGCCAAGCTGCTGGAACCCATCGCTGAGGAGATAAGTGAGGTCAGGGAGTCCTCCAGGAAGGTGAACGACATCCTGCTTCGTCTGGCTGAGGAGTTTGAAGACTATAAGGTTAGTAGTTAGATGTATTCATAGTTAGTATCTGTGTATATATATAATATATATATAGCTAATTCTCCAAGTCTGTGTCTACATTTTTCCTAAATGTTCATATTTGCACTTACAGTCAGTTTTAGATGTGGTGTTTGGTACCCACATTCCATTGATATTTTAAGGACCTTAACTCAATCTTCTCCATGCTGGCTGGCAGTTGAGGTTAAAGCCAGAGATCTCTATTTATCTCGGTCTGCTGCAACTCAAGGAGATTTTTCTGGGTTGAGGCCTCAAACTTTCATGTCCTGTTCCACCATTCTTCTTCATGCTTCCTTTGGTCTTTCTTTTGACCATTTTCCATCTCAGGGCTGTCCTGGGGAGGGTTTCTGCAGACGTGTCCCATCCATTGCCATCTCCTTGCTGAGATGCTTTCTGCTAGTGGGGTCACTCCTGTTATCTCGCAAAGGTCCTCATTTGATATAGTTTTTGGAAGGACCTTAACACATGACACTTTTGCAAAAACATTCAGCCATGCAACACTATTTCAATCAAGGGATATCTACATACCATGTACATCAATAAAAGTTCATTTGTATTGTTTGTGGACTGATTTCTATTCATAAAATTATTTTTGTGTGTGCCTAAGTAAAGTAGTAAAGTATCCATTTTAGATCATGTTGTTTTATGAAGTTCACAAGTTCTTGTAGCTCTGGCATACAAGAAGATTGTGTTGCCTGCACAACTCCCAGCCACCTTTTACTTTCTCTAACTAATGTCGGGTACCCCTCAGAGCTGATTAAACCCAGTGACACCCTCCAGGTCCAGGAAGAAGCTCTGGCATTAATCTGGAATTGAACCTGGGACCTTCAATAAGGGAATCCAAGCATGTTGCTGCTAGACCATTGTGTCCCCCATCTATTGTGTGCTTGTGGATTATTGAAATGTGAAAATGATTGTGGTTATGAAAAAAAAAAAATTCACTTAGGAATTTATAATTCTTTGTTCTATATAATAGTTTTTTGAAACCCTTTTTTTTAAATGCAAGCAAATGCCTTCCTTCCATATTTATATTTGACCAGGAGCGATTGGTAGTTGCTCAGTAAATTCCGAACAGTGCTGAATTATTTAAAGAATGGATTGTTGATTTTAAAAGTATATTATAGAATGAATGTTTTGATGAATATTTCTGACTTTCCTTTAGAAATCTATGGACTGTGAAGTGGACAAACTGAAGAGTCAGCTGGAGGAAGAAAAGTTCAAAGTGGAGCGTCTGGAGGAGCAGCTGAATGACCTGACTGACCTCCACCAGAATGAGATCATCAACCTGAAGCAAGACTTGACCTCCATGGAGGAGAAAATTGAATACAGGCTGGACGAGAGGACCACAGACCTTTCTGACTTGGTGGACAATGCATCGACCAGGGTGAGTAAAATGTCACTAAAGTTACCAAGGTGTATTGAAGGTTGCAGTAGAGTATGTGGCACAAAACAAGGCCCAGCTAATGGACTCACAGAGCTGGAGAGGCTCAAGAGTGCTCTGTAAACTTCATAAATTTTTTTAGCATTTACTGAGATTTGAACTCAGCACTCACTCTTCCTTTTAGGCAGCCTTGCCCAAATGTTTGCGGTGCTATACATGAATTTTATTGGTTTGATTGGTTAGCATTTTACAACATTACGGAAAATTGATAGTTGGCAGGATTCTTTAGGGTTGGGGACATTAAGGAAAGTTTGGGAATTTTTCTAAAAAGGAAAATGAAGCTTAAAATAATATATTTTCAATTTAAAAAAACAACATAAAAACTTTGTTAGTTAAGGAGTTCTCAACATCAATCAGTTTTTTTGGGGAAAATTATTGTAAGAGCTTACTTGAATTTTAAAAAAATTTCAACGAAAAACAAATTTATTTGGACTTAACTTACCTGTTAACAGTAACTTATTTAACTTAACGCTGGTATTAATATATGTTTGTGAATTTATTTGGGACAATTTTGCCTACTTTTACAGTTTTGGCCATAACATTACGATTTTGATACTCAAATTACGCTATTACGTTAAGGTTAAAATCTGTTTACCCTGTTATGGTTTAATGAAAAAAAATATGTTCGCGTAAAAAAAATTTCCAAAAATGTTTGTGAACAAGATTGGTAGTTTTGAAATGATTTTAAAAGTAAAAAACCTGGCTAGTTTAAAAAACAAAAATGGCAATAACCATAGGAAAATTAGAAAATAAAAAACCTGTACATTTGAATAACTCTAAAACTACATTTGACCAACAAAACATGTATCCTTTATAAATCTTTGTCTCATGCTAAGGTTGAATGTATTGCTGCATTGTTTGTCGTCAGATTTCTCGACTGGAACAATTACAACAGCAGCAACAGATCCTGTCCATGGAGATGGTTGAGAATGCCACCTTCAGGACCATCATCTCTAAGCTGATCAACGTCGTGCTGGCCATCCTGGCTGTGATATTGGTGCTGGTCAGCACTGCGGCCAGCTTCCTGTCTCCCTTCCTCAACTCCACGTAAGTAGTGGGGGATCAGCAATGAATACTTTCACCTATATAGTCTGCACGCTAATATGAGCAACGAAGGTTGATTATGATCATGGATAGAAAACAGTTTGTCCTGCATGGTGGTGAATGTATCTATGTGTTAGGGTCTGAAGGGGACTTTTTGTGTATTTACTGGATTACCTGGGAACATTACAATGAACCTCTTCTCTGTAAACCTCTTCTCTGTAAACCTCTTCTCTGTAAACCTCATCCTTGTACAAATTTGAAACTGGTTAAATCAGGGAGAGTCACTCTTGATAGAGACTAATTTTATAAAAATGCTAGGTTAAAATACTGTAAAATTCTATAACTTTGTACATTAACAAATACACCACAGATATTGATCTTTAATTGTCTATCAATAAACAATGTTTTGCGTGTTTTACACGGTAGATGGGGGTCACTTTGACCTAGCCTTAATTAAAAGATCATTCAACATATTTTGGAAGGTCACTGATACAGAATTGTGGTCATGTCATTTGATACTACCTACTAGGAGAAAGTGGATGACTAAAGACTCTCAACTATAACTTAGTATGCAGTGCAGTGGTTGCTTCTATCCAGAATTTGTTAAAATTAAACAAATGTTGAGTTTTTACCTTTGACTCATTTTACATCATAGAATATTTTAATATTTTGGCCAAAAACCTTACACTTCACTACTGGGCAAGTAATTCAAGGTAACTCTTGTTACTTGGAAATGACATTGTTGTACAGAAAATACAGTTCAAATAACAGAAAGTATTTTAAAGCATAGAAAATCTATTTCTTCTCCAAGAACACTCCTTCAATTCAGTGGACGTCACACATTGGCTCATATAAAAGTTCTGTTTAAGTACATATATGGTGCCCAAAGTTTATTTTTCAAACTTCTGACCTGATCCAAGCCAGTATTTAAATGCCGCTATTTTTATCTTTTCATTTTAGGTCAAGGCTTGTCCTGTCTGTGGTGGCCACCATTATGGCCTGGCTGCTGTACAACCACTATGACTCTCTACAGGGCGCCACCTACTCTGTCTGGAGCTTCTTCAGCTGGCCCTGGAGTTGATGATGGCCCCCCCCCTCTCCTCATCTTTTGTTGACTTTCAAAAACCCTGTCGATAGGCTGGGATGATGTTGTTGGCTGTCAAGTCATCTGATGTTGTTGGCTGTCAAGTCATCTGATGTTGTTGGCTGTCAAGTCATCTGATGTTGTTGGCTGTCAAGTCATCTGATGTTGTTGGCTGTCAAGTCATCTGATGTTGTTGGCTGTCAAGTCATCTGATGTTGTTGGCTGTCAAGTCATCTGATGTTGTTGGCTGTCAAGTCATCTAATGTTGTTGGCTGTCAAGTCATCTGATTTTGTTGGCTGTCAAGTCATCTGATGTTGTTGACTGTCCATTCATCTGATGTTCTTGGTTGTCAAGTCATCCGATGTTGTTGGCTGTCAAGTCATCTGATGTTGTTGCCTGTCAAGTCATCCGATGTTGTTGGCTGTCAAGTCATCTGATGTTGTTTTGTTTCAAAACTTCTCCCTCCTTCTTCGAGTCTCCTCCATGACAAATGCCAGCGACGCTGCAAAACCATAACAGTATTCTGTTCAACGACAACGGCGACACTAAAAACAGCGCAAGCCCCGGTCACTGCCTTTCTGAAGGGTGCCACCCATCGGCGGGGCTGAGACATAGAATGGATCCATTTTTTTTAAGTGACTGATTTTAAAACTGTTATTGTAACAGGGGGTGTGGTGGCTGGGATTTAACTTGAATGATATTTGTTGTCTGTTTTGTTGCATGTATGCCCGTCAGGCAGAGGGGCGCTTGATGACATGCACATTTTTTTTTTCTGGGACTGTGGCATAGACTGAGCTGTATCAGATATTTGGACATTGATATTACATTTGGAATTGCCCATTCTGAGACGCTCACTCTGTACTCTATGTGATGCCATGCCCTTCCACCAGGCCCGCCCCCGATATTTGATAAAACTTCTATATGTTATTAAAAGATTTTTACAACCTTCGGTTTGTTAACGTATTTGTTGACATATTTGTTTTAAAAAAATACTTGTGGTAGCCAGTTAAGCTTTTTATGTACTGCAGTAGGCTCAATGGTAGATTGTGTAGAGCACGTCAATTTAGCTTGCTGGACTGCGGTCACTGAAAGACACATTGCTATTGGGGAAAAAGATTCTGAGGATGAGAAAAACAACAGTTGGAGCGGGGCAAGTGTGCATTGACCAGTGCATAGTCCAGCCCTCTGTCCATGATTTTTTGACCATTGTCCAAGACTGATGAGTATGGAGGCTAGCCAGTAATTGTGTATAATAAATCTGTTCACGCACTATATTTCTTCAATGAACTTCAATGATTTGTAACATTAACTACTGTTTGATATTGTGGGTTTTTCAACATCTGGCTGGGTTTTTTTGTGTGGTTTAAATCTATGTATGCACAGACTTTAGATAATATAGCCTAGAATACTAGAATGCAAGATTTTACACAATCATGGCTCGTAAATACATTTGTCATACAAAAGACTGGATGGAATGAATGTCTGACAACTTGGGACTGTCCAGTTAGAGTAAAACTTTTTAAAACTGAGAAACCTAATTACTTGTGACAGAGAATTATTTGTCTGTTGTGTACAAGCCTGTGGAAGCAAGACATTTTTTTTTCAACAGATATTGAGCATTTTATTTGCTCTATATTCTAAGTGTGTATGCTTGTAGGTTTCCATGTGTAAATGAACTCAAAGAATGGGGGCGCCCATGTCTTTTTTTTATACTATACAAGTAATTTTCTCCCATTGCCCATCCACCAGTGAATGCCCATGGTGTATGATGTTTTTCTTTAGCACTAAACATTTTTTTCAACAAAAATACTAAACTAGCAGGTTGCACCAAATATTTGTATTTCATGTTGATATCTTGTTAGTTTTTTTTTTCTTCCTACATCAAACCTCAAAGCCAGAAATACATTTCATATATTCTAATAAATAATACATTTCATATATTCTAATACATACATTTCATATATTCTAATACATACATTTCATATTTTATTAAAATTAAAATGCATACGATTCATATATTATTTTAATACCATTTTTTTTTTTTAACTTTTAGTTCAAATGGGGTTGATTAATTTGATTTTGTTGACAATTATCTTCTTGTTTTAACTCTCTAAACTTGTGACCCTGTGAAAATACTTTAGAAAACAATCCATTAGTTTATAGACTTGATTCAGTGCAGATTGACACTCCCCCCTTCCCATTTTGACTATTTTTAGATTAATGCTGAGATAACTAAAGTTATCACTGGCAAATATTTTTTAACTGGTTCCGATTCTGTTTCATTCTATTATAAAAGCTTATATTTATAAGTAGTTAGGAATTTTTAAATATTTTCCATGCCAGAATGTAAAAAAAAAAAGTTTTAAACTATTTGTACTATTCCCAAAACTTCAACTTTTTTTTTTTTCAATGTTCTTAAAATTGTTCATCCTACTCAATACATACACTAGTCATTGTCTCAGTTTTACTTTAGTCCTTGGAAGTGGTCAATTCTGAACAGTTTTAATGTTTTCCCCACAAACTATGTGTAATCAGATATTCAGATTTAACTGGTTAGCTTTCTATATTTGTATTAGTTATTTCCATGTTTTTGGAGCTGTAGGATTTTATGAGCTGAAAATGAAAAACAATAATAACATGGCTAGAGAAGTAAAAAAAAAACAACAACAAAAAACTTAGAAGTTTCCTATGCAAGATGTTGAGAACATTGTTTAGTTTTAATAATGAACAAATTGATTGTAAATTGAAATTCGTGGGACAAATATCGGTAGTTTTTTCACTATCAAACATTAAAGCTTGTAAAGTGTTTTGTTTATATTGAGAACTGTAGACTTGTTTATTTTAACTCTTTCAATACGTAAAATCAAACCGAGCCATAATGTTCCGGCATACAGTATGGCTAAACGTATAGAAAGAGTTAAAACCTATGATCATGTTGGAACAAGACTTTACATTTACTTTAATCTTGACAACAAGTAACAACAGAAGTGCCCTGGTTATGTTAGTGACAGAATGGGATTTCAGACTTCGGGCAATCCTTTGTGTAAGTCCGAAGACCAGGGATCCCACAGGAGCGTTTGTCAGTAGCAAAACTCTGTAAATTGTACTAAATTGTAGGGAATTTTTTTTTTTGCCTCGGTAGGTGTTTGATCTAGGAATTCTGGGAAGTGGGAGTTAAGTAATTTGTCTAGATTCTATTCATATGTCTTTCAGCTTGACTCAGTAAAGGGGATAAAACCCCCATTCAGCCTCACTTCTTTCTCCGTCTTTGTGCAATATTTCCTCTATGCTGATCTCATCAAACTAGCTGTTTGCCAGCCACATTGTTTTCAGATGCAACCCTAATACACTAGTTTCTCTCAACTACAAATAATTTGTTTTTAGTTCTACCAGTTTTAGTTTCTTTTTGGGTTATTTGTTTTTCCCAGATGACTGATACAATTAAAATGAATTCATCCGGCATTGGTACATTGAATATAAAAAGTTAAAAAGTCATCAAGTTTGTAGCAGTGGTCATCAGAAACTATATTAATTTCTTTAGGAGAAGAAACATATAATTGTTTTAAATTCTTTGTGTTACAATTGGGATTTAAAGCTGGCATGTGCACAACTGGCTTGTTATATTTTCATATGGTTTATTTCTTTGAAAAATTCTGGCCACATTGGCTGTATCTGCTGCTTCCTGTGTGATGAGCCAAATGACGAGATTTTAAAATTATCTGAATGTATTTTGTTTCCCAGTGCTTTCCCTTTTTTTAAAAAAACATTTTTTTTCTTTCATTGGAATTTTTTTTAAAGATAAAAGAAAAGTTTTTATTTTGTTTCATTATTTATTCATTTCATTGTTTGCTTATGAAAGTTTTTTAATGTTTTGTTTTAAAGTCTATGCTTAATGATTATGTTAAATACTATGAACTGTTTATGAGATAGATATATATATATTGTAAAAAAACATCAACATTTAATCAGAAATGATGTGACAATAATTCTTGTATATGTGACAGCTGACCTCTCCCCCCCTTCTCTGCCCCCCCTCTCTCTGCCCCTCTCTCTGCCCCCCAACCCCTTTCACCCATAATTCACTAATGCATGATTGGTTTTTTTTTTTCATTGATTGACAGTCCTAAGGTGTATCATCACATGTTGTGTGTAAATGATGTGAGTCATGAATTAGATACAAGTAGATATTAGCAAGTGTTGGGGGAGGGGGAGGGGGGTCTTGACCTTTTTTTTGTTGCATATAGTAGACTGATTGTGTACAGATTACTGTTGTTGATTTTAGAGTTGGCAAATGTTCATACATAGATATATGTATTTATTACTTCATCACTGTGGTCAGTATAATAGCTAGCATTAGAAGGAGTGCCATTGTTCACTCCCTAGCTGATTTTTATATGCCCAGAATTTTATTTTGTATGTGTGGGCCCAAGTAATCTGTTCCTGCCCCACTGGTAGCTGTGCATCAAAACCTGATTACTTTCTGATTGGGCCATAAGATTACCAGACCGTCCTATCTGGACTTAAGACGCCCCTTCCCCCATCCTCAAAAAGCCCCCCCCCCCCATCACAGATTTCACAAGCCTCTTGCACTGCAAGATTATTTGGGTTTCAGACCTACCTGGGCCCACAATGCTGTGTCTTGAAAATGTGATATGGATGTGTGAGATGACCATTTGATATTAATTCAGTTTGTGGTCCACATGAAGGCCAAGTGTAACAATAGTGTAAGTTTAAAACCCCTCACTACTTAAAAGGTTTATTGACCTTGACATACTTAATGTGTAGGCAACACACACCACCACAAACAGACAGACCCATCAAACACACACCCCACAAACACACACACTCCACAAACAGACAGACCCATCAAACACACACCCCACAAACACACACTCCACAAACACACACACTCCACAAACAGACAAACCCACCAAACACACACCCCACAAACACACACACTCCACAAACAGACAAACCCACCTAACACACACTACCACAAACACACACCACCACAAACAGTCAAACCCACCAAACACACACCCCACAAACACACACACTCCACAAACAGACAAACCCACCAAACACACACCCCACAAACACACACACCACCACAGACAAACCCACCTAACACACACTACCACAAACACACACCACCACAAACATACACAATTCTGGTAGAGTGAACAAATAAATTATTTATTTAATCTCATAAGAAAGATATTGCCATCAGGGTTGTAGATTCTGGCCAGTCTGCCGCATCACATTGATTGCAGAACGAACCATTGTGTGCACTGGTCAGCACGCAAATCATAGAAACCCAATTCCCAGTCCCGTTTAACTAACGATTTAGTGGACTCTTTGCCTCTGACCACTCATATTTATATTTGTTCCTACCTCTGTCTCTGTCTACACTTCCGTCTCCTGCCTTCAACTAGTCTTATCCTGGTCTATATCAGTATATGTAATGTTTAGATCTAGCAGTGAATGTATGTCTTCAGTTTTCCATATCATGGGATTCTGTTGTTATTATAAGTTGTATCAAATGTAGATAAATCTCTCTCTCTCTCTCTCTCCAGAAATATGAAATAATAAACATGTTTTTAAAAACAAAATCACAAACATGAGTTTTGTTTGGTTCCTGATGTGGAGTTATGTCCTGAGGTTGAAGTTGAAAGGTCACCATTTGTTTTTAACAGTATTTTGTAAAATAATTTGATACCAGCAAATAAATTATAGTTGTTTTATAGTTGTTTTGTGAAGATTTTATTTGTTATAGTATTAGTGTTATAATAATACTTATTTTATATTGAATATACCCACAATACTCCCAGGTAAGTAGCTTGTTCTACTTCTTCAATATCATGTTCTACCAATAATGAGAAACTGTTGGTAGCATTTATTCTCATGAATTTAGGACTTTAGTTTTATCTATGTTGATTTCTAGGCCAGTGGTTTTGCCTACTTGTTGGAGTTTGGCAAACTTTTCCCTCTTGTTCACCGAGTGCGCTAGTAGGTTAATGTCAGACAGTGAATTCCAGGTCTTTCAATTTGTGTGTGACCACTAGATGCCTCTTGGCATGCTCATAGTTGTTCTCATCACCCAATTTATAACTATTGAAAAGATTATAGGGGAAAGTAGGCATCCTTGTCTGACTCAATAATATAATAAATTAATAATTTAACAAATTACAGATTATAGGGGAAAGTAGGCATCCTTGTCTGACTCAATAATATAATAAATTAATAATTTAACAAATTACAGATTATAGGGGAAAGTAGGCATCCTTGTCTGACTCAATAATATAATAAATTATTAATTTAACAAATTACAGATTATAGGGGAAAGTAGGCATCCTTGTCTGACTCAATAATATAATAAATTATTAATTTAACAAATTACAGATTATAGGGGAAAGTAGGCATCCTTGTCTGACTCAATAATATAATAAATTATTAATTTAACAAATTACAGATTATAGGGGAAAGTAGGCATCCTTGTCTGACTCAATAATATAATAAATTATTAATTTAACAAATTACAGATTATAGGGGAAAGTAGGCATCCTTGTCTGACTCAATAATATAATAAATTATTAATTTAACAAATTACAGATTATAGGGGAAAGTAGGCATCCTTGTCTGACTCAATAATATAATAAATTAATAATTTAACAAATTACAGATTATAGGGGAAAGTAGGCATCCTTGTCTGACTCAATAATATAATAAATTAATAATTTAACAAATTACAGATTATAGGGGAAAGTAGGCATCCTTGTCTGACTCAATAATATAATAAATTAATAATTTAACAAATTACAGATTATAGGGGAAAGTAGGCATCCTTGTCTGACTCAATAATATAATAAATTATTAATTTAACAAATTACAGATTATAGGGGAAAGTAGGCATCCTTGTCTGACTCCATAATATAATAAATTAATAATTTAACAAATTACAGATTATAGGGGAAAGTAGGCATCCTTGTCTGACTCAATAATATAATAAATTAATAATTTAACAAATTACAGATTATAGGGGAAAGTAGGCATCCTTGTCTGACTCAATAATATAATAAATTAATAATTTAACAAATTACAGATTATAGGGGAAAGTAGGCATCCTTGTCTGACTCAATAATATAATAAATTAATAATTTAACAAATTACAGATTATAGGGGAAAGTAGGCATCCTTGTCTGACTCAATAATATAATAAATTAATAATTTAACAAATTACAGATTATAGGGGAAAGTAGGCATCCTTGTCTGACTCAATAATATAATAAATTAATAATTTAACAAATTACAGATTATAGGGGAAAGTAGGCATCCTTGTCTGACTCAATAATATAATAAATTAATAATTTAACAAATTACAGATTATAGGGGAAAGTAGGCATCCTTGTCTGACTCAATAATATAATAAATTATTAATTTAACAAATTACAGATTATAGGGGAAAGTAGGCATCCTTGTCTGACTCAATAATATAATAAATTATTAATTTAACAAATTACAGATTATAGGGGAAAGTAGGCATCCTTGTCTGACTCAATAATATAATAAATTATTAATTTAACAAATTACAGATTATAGGGGAAAGTAGGCATCCTTGTCTGACTCAATAATATAATAAATTATTAATTTAACAAATTACAGATTATAGGGGAAAGTAGGCATCCTTGTCTGACTCAATAATATAATAAATTAATAATTTAACAAATTACAGATTATAGGGGAAAGTAGGCATCCTTGTCTGACTCAATAATATAATAAATTAATAATACCGTAAACGTTAAAATACAAGAAAAGTTATACTTTTTTCCCCACATTGAAAAAAGTGCCGGTATGCTGTACCGGTGCGTACCGTGTCAAAAAAAGCATTGAATATTTATATTGAGCTCCGTATGTTCTTAAGTTGGAAGGAAAGATGTCCTGACCTTGACAACTCTTGTCCGCACATCGGCATCAGTTCCACCTTTCTTATTGATGATGATCCCTAGATAGGTGAATTCGTCTCTTCTAGCATTTCACCAATTAGAGTGATAAACGATGTGTTGTCTGATATAGGCTTATGGAGCTTCGTCTTCCCTTTGTGGACATTGAGGCCAAGGCGAGTGGAGTTTGTTGCATCTGCTGCTGAGTGTACATTTGTCCGTCATAAGTGTTCTTAATGACGGAGTTAATTTACACAGGCACCACATAGTGTCTTAGCAGCCTAAAAAAGTGATACCTGTCAATGCTGTCAAAAGCCTTTTCTTAATCAATAAAATTGACATATAGGGGTGAATTCCATTTGAGAACCTGCTCCAGGATGATGCGCAGAGTAGCTACTTGGTCTGTGCAGGATATATCCTTGCTAGAATCAGCCTTACACTATTTTGATTGGTAAAGCTTGAGTCAGACAAGGATGCCTACTTTCCCCTATAATCTGTAATTTGTTAAAATTGAATTATTTTCCCCTATAATCTGTAATTTGTTAAAATTGAATTATTTTAAAATTGCGCGCAATTAGAATTAAAATATAAAATACGAAACTGCTTTAAAAGTTAGGCAATCCATCACTGAGTACCGGCACCAATTTTTTTACAAAAAAAAAAGCACTGGAAATATTCCTTAAAATCAATATCCTCAACTACAACGTGAAGTCTTTCCTATTCTATGGCGCTAAAACGTGAATGACCGAAGCTACTAACACCAAGAAAATGCAGACTTTCATAAACTCATGTTTCAAGAGGTTTTTGCAGATATGCTGGCCCGACATCATCAGCAACGATACTAGCAGCCGATCTGGAGATCATGCAAAAACCATGGAGATGGTTGGGACACTCACTCAGAAAAACGGGTTCTAACACCACCAGACAGTCCTTATTACGGAACCCCTAATTGAAGAAGAAAAGCGGTAGACCTCGTTACAGCTGGCGTCACTTTTGGGAAAGACTTGCCCTGGACCGGGTTGGCTGGAGAGCCCTTGTTGGCAGTAATTGTCCCTAGAGGGGTAATTAGTAAAAGGAGTAAGTAAGTAGTTTATCACTGGACTGTGATATTATTATTTATGTATGTTATAATAACAAATAACGACAGTTTAGTCTGTAGTTAAGTGTCCAACGATCAAATTCTATTGTCAAAAGTATATTCTGGTAGCTTTTAAATAAGATCTCATAACTTTAGTACCTCATTACATGAGGTAAAGTAAGATCCCTTCACTTTATGTTGCGAGACCTGGTATATTTGTGAAACAGCGAGCAATCCATTACACATCTTTTGAACAGATGTGCAAGTAGTCTTACAAAATTGATAGTTAATCTGATGTTTCGAATTGTCCATCTGAAATATTTAGTCATTTCGTTTTATTTTCTATATCTTTTGATAATTTGATCATTTTTTAAAGTTATAAATAGTATGCACATTATATAATAATATATATATATATATATATAAGTATAAGAAACGTAATAGAAATATTAGTGGAAAGAAAACGGGCTTATTAACTCCCTTTAAATGAATTAAAGTTTACACTTTTGATTTCAGCTTTGCAAAACATAAAATTTCTAATATAAATTGTATGTATTAAATACTATTTCCAAATACAAATCCAGAATTATGTTATTCATTTCAATGTGTAATTAAAGTTGTACAATTATTTAATTAAAGCAGTTGTAAATAAACGTAACCTGCATTGTTTAAGTCAATTTAAGAAGTTTATTTAAATACAAAAACAAAATCTATCAAATACATAATATAAAGCTATTATATAAGGATAGGGTTATTATATTTATTAAGATAATAAAACATTACAAATCTATTCTAGAAATAATTATATTTAAGCTTAATTAAAGAAGTTTATTTAAAAAAAATCTCGTTTGAATTTAATTAGTAGGCCTGACCTATGTATTTATTAATGTACACCATGTCCTTGAGTGCTCTGCCTTTCGACTTTAGATAGTTTGTTGACCTTGGCTTCGTGAACAACAATTATAGTTTCTGCTTCTTCACTGTGGAGACCTCGTTAGACCCGAGGAAAAAGTCCACAATTTAAGGGAGATATTGAATGCTCAAAATGGTTGCCTACATTAACTTCTTATATTTTATAACATACAAGCAATAGTTAAAAATAGACGACAGAGTTTCATTAGCAGTATTTAGTCCAACACTTCGGTGATGATTTGAAAGCCGGCACAGAGGGGGCAGTGATGGCGGCTTGGCCCAGTGTGTCCCACAGCCTAATGGCTGGCGGAGAAAAAAAAAGAAATAGGCTTATTCGTAAACGTCTGTGCGTGCGTGTCGAACACGCAGTTTGAGCTGAAGGAGAAATAATAGAGCTCTTGAGAGAAAAAACAAATACTTCTAGTGTGGCTTAAATTAAAAGTACTGTAGGACTCGTCGCCAGCTGTTTCTTGGTCAACCTTTAAAACTCTGTTGGATCCACTTTAGAGCCTGCCTAGTTACATTGAGTGACCATCCGATATAGCTTATATCTCAACCAAAATGTCAATGTACCATTATGTTACTATATAGTCAAATGAGTTTTTTTTTTTTACAAGAAATACAATGTGCTTATTAGACACATACACTCACGCTTGCTTAGACACACATACACACACACATACACACACACACTCACACACATACCGGTATATTTAATATACATAGACCTACATAATCATGATAAAAAAATAGAGCTAAATATAGACAGATAGTTTTTAACAACTAGATAGATAAAGAGATAGGTCGATAGATATTATAGATATTGAAATAGAGAAAAAAAAAGATGTAATTAATAGTAAGAGAGATCTTATCTTATACATTACAGACACTCCTTCTATAAACAAGATTATTGCTTCCTACGCCCATCCGTGGTCTGAGTCTAGTCTTGCATTTAGATTACTGTTTTAAATGGTGTTAAGTTACTGGTTGTCCTGGTTTTGATCAGGCAACCCATTCCATGCCCGAGATGCCACTCGGGAAGAAATAGTACTTATAAGCATTTGTTCTCGCCTAAGGGATTAGAAAAGTGTTTTTGTCCTTGTGTTTATCTGAGCATTGTAACATATTGTTATTGTGATATATTTCTGAGATAGAATTCAATGCCTTATGTATTATTACTACTTTACTCTTTGCCCTTCTGTCCCCTAGTGTTTCTAGGTTTAGCGATTTTAACTATTGATGTTACTCTTGTCAGTTTTAAATATTCGCCAGTAATGAGCCTTTTCAATTCGTTGTATTTTTTTTATGTCTCCTTTAGTTGATGGGTCCCATACAGGTGGTGCATATTCTAGTATAGGTCTAACTGATGTGAGATAGCATTTTAGTTTTATGTTCTTATTACATTTGTCAACGTTTCTTTTTACGAAGCCTAATGTTGTTGTTTTTTTTCGATCAAAGACTATTAGAAGGACCGCTTGATTTGATATTTCTGCTATTTGATAACTTGAAACACTATTTTTCAGAATTTCCGATGTACCCTGTCCTCTAGACTTTCAGATTAGTAATTCGTAATGTTTTTCTCAATGGAAAATTCAAATTAAAATCGAAAGTTGTATTGAGCTGAAGTCTTTATGTATGCCATTTATGACAGCGTTATTGACTGAGCACGGTAAAAACAACACTTAAGCTCTAAAAATAGAACAAGCCGCCATCTTTGGTTAGATTTTTAAATTACTTTATGAATATGTTGGATTTCAAGATAATTTATCATTTATTATTACCGATATTCCTAAGTACTTTGCATTTCTAGTTTGGGTTACTTCTTTACCATGAATGAATTAGTTTGTAATTATTTGTTTCTTTTTCTTCTGTGATACTCTTAACAATTGGCATTTTTGTAATTCATCTAGACTAGGTCTTTTTGTAAAAGTTCATGATCTTTTCCTGTCCTTATTGTTCTGTAAATTATTGTTCTACAAATAACCTTACTTTTGTTAGTGTGTTGATACAAATGTGTGAGTCATTAATATAAATTTGAAATAGTAGTGTTAGTAGAGGTCCTAGAGATACATCCATAATAAGACAGACTGATACAGATAGCTCCGAACAACAATAATGCACACAAACAAAAGAGTAAAAAATAACAACTTGTAAAGGCTTATATTGCTTAAATTGTAATAAGTTTTAATGTCTATGGTGAGAAAATTTGTTTCACATCGTTTTTTTTTTAAAAATATTTGTCTTAGGCTTTTTTACTTTTTGAAAAAAATCCTGCTTTCAATTTTGGATCACTTCCCAAACCTTGCACTTGGGCAGTTGCAAACATACTTGTAAGCCATGACGTTCAGGTAACAAATGCCCCCACACCGCGACTGGCACTCTTGAATACACTGGCGCCCGCTCACCATGTTGTAGTTGTCAGCTGAGTTGGATGGATACGCCTCTGTATGGGGTGTGGGGTGAAAAAGGGGGGAGGGGAGGAGGAAGAGAGAGAAACAAAACAAAACGATAATATCTTGACGTCACGGTGAGAAAACATCATTAGAATTAGCGTGTTTGTAATCTAGAGAAAATGATTGGTTCAGCTAAACGAGGTCTAAAGATGAGAGATTGATCAGGAGAGTAATAGAAATATTTATTGAGCTGGACAGAAACAAAAAAAAAGAAAGTTACAATTGTTACAGCTGGAGAAGAAATGCTCAAAGTGTATCTGGATGCAACAGTAATGTTAACAATTAAACGAAATAGAACAGTACGTTTGAAATGTATTTTGGAAACAAAAAAAAAACGAAATACGCTAAAATTAATCTAGAAAAGATAGACATTAGGTAAATTGTATTTAGAAAAAACAGAAATATGATGAAATGTATTTAAAAAATAAAAATTTGATAAAATCCCGTTGTACTAGAATTAAAAATGCTTTATGTATTATTACTAAGCTTACTTTACAATATGCCCCCTTTTCCTCTAGTGCTTCCAGGTTTTAGTGGCCTATTGTTACGCTTGTCAGTTGTGGATAGTCAATTGTAATGTGGCCTTCATTGATCCCTATAACGAAGTTGTTTGGTCCAAAAGTGTAGGCCAATGTTTATTCGGTCTGTTGTCATCGACTTCCGGTCGTTGATGCCTTTCATTTTTTGTTTGATTTTTTAACTCCTGGTTTCTCCCTTTAACCCCCCTCCTTTCCTCCATGAAAAAAAAAAGGCTGTGTTTGTGTATATTATTGATTTCTATAACTCTTGGGGGAGTGTAGCCTTACCTGTTGCTTGGTCCAAGAACACACAGCAAAGAACGCAGCAGAGAAACACTCGTGTCACTAACATCTTTGGGGGAATCTAGCAGTGAAAAAGAAAGTACACTGTGACAATTATATTATGAAATGTGTCTACTATTAAATAAGTACTTTTAGTAAAGTAAAGTGCCCTTCGGATCAAAATGATCATAAGGCCGGTGAAGCAGCGTTCACCAGTTTCTGTGGCCACAACATACTGAGGATTGTGTGGCCAGCACAATGCCCAGCAGCCCTTTACTTTACCCCAAGTAATGTCAAGCTAGGTAGACTCGTGGAGAAGTAAGTAAATTATTATATATGTATTAGTTGGACCTAGGGCATATATTGTGCCTATATTTTAAAGGCTTTTTCTGGCCATATCTAATGAAATAGAGCGAGATGAACAAAAGAGAAAATAAAAACTACTAGACTATAGACTTACAACAGACAGTCATTATGAACCGGAGATTATATAAAGTCGGGAAAACCCGAAAGACTGTTAACCTAAACCATAGGTTCTCAACGGGGGCGATATCGCCCCCCGGGGGGCGGTGAGAAGCTTTAGGGGGGCGATGACATTCTCGGGGGCGATTGGGGGGCGGTGAAGGGCAAGTGGGCGATACAAACGTACCTGATATATTTTAACACCTCAGCTATTTGAATCTATTAGTTCTGGATGAAATGTGATGTAAACGAAAGTGCTGCTAAATATCTGATATTCCCCAACAGTATGCCTACATATTATTATATTAATAAGAAAGAGGAATCGCAATGACTTTTCGATGAAGTAGGGGATAGGCCCCTAGTATTTGGCAAGTATGGTGTGCGGCCGACTGGTCCTGTGATTGGTTCACCGGACTGTCAACCCTGTTGACCAATCACTGTCGCCCTGACATCTGCTAATATTAATGATAGTTTGATCTCAGTTTAACCGAGATGTCCTTAATATGTTTAAACCTTCAAATAAACCATGCTGCTATTGTTAAGCGGTATAGATAAGCAGTAATCATACAAACTGGGTAGTTATTGTAGTGCTTGAAATTATACATATACATTCTTTAGTCATATATTATTTATATAATTTTCAAATACTTTTTACAGTTTGATCATTTCAAGATTATAAAGTGTAAGCCATTTATTTTTTATAAAAGAAAAAAAAAAATATTAGCTCAAATAAAACGGGCTAATTATCTCCCTTTAACTAAAAAATCTTTCCACATTTAATTCAATAGTGATGCCGAAACAAGTTCTGTTTTGAAATATAACAAATATTACTGATTATTAGACCTAAGGCTTTTGCAACCAAAATTGAAACAAAAAAAAAAACAAATTGCTAGCAACACACCAGGCAAACGATTCATATTAATAATGATTTATTTAAACCTTTTGTTAAGGCAATTTTTTTATCTATTAATTCTTACAATATGTTTCCTTTTCAGTTTTTTTAAAGATAATTAATCACACAAAAAGTCTAGTTCCCCTAAAAAATTGCTGAAACTATAGTCCAGCTGGGCGGAAAGTTGGGGGAGTGGGCGCTAAAAGAAATTGGGGGGGGGGCGGTGTGCGGAAAAAAATTGTAAAAGGGGGCGGTGAGCCAAATGACCTAAACCAAAGGCTATAAATAAGAGGGACCGCTGGCACTAAGCCCTCTAGACTTCCGGTTTAGTAATTCGCTTTGATTTTCGCAATGTAAAATTAAGATTAAAATCGAAAGTTGTATACAGTGGAAACCTTTAGTGCAATCGTAGGAGCGTAGAAGTCATTCAAGACCATTCTATTAATTATATTTTTTCCACTACGGTTTTAAAGTACGTGGGACCGTATTGCTGCTGAGAGTTAACACTTTTGCCCATTTACAATTCATGGTATATAAGATTGACTTGTATAAGGGGCAAGGGTGTTAACTCTCAGCAGCAATCTTTACAATTACGGTATATAAGATTGACTTGTATAACAACAACATCGGGTGATCATCGGGCGTCCTTGCCTCCATTCCCATTTTTTAAATTCAAACTGAAGGCCACATTTGGGTGTTTGCTAATAATATTGGCGTCCGAAATACGAGACCAGTCCATCTCAACCTTCTCCTTTTAATTATGTCTGTCGTTGCTGGTAGATAACACCGTTTGAGGACCTCTACGTTTTTGGTGTGATCGTAATAACATTGCCCAGAACCTTCCTTATGAATTAGGGAAGTATTAAACTTTTTCAGAGTTGATTTTACGGCAATGTAATGTAATGTAATGTAATGGCAATTTATATAGCGCTTCTATCCATGCTATTTTAGCATGCTCAGTGCGCTCTAGAAGACTATTAATCTGTGAGAGGTTTCACTGCTGCCGGTTAAGCGCATGTGATAACAACTCAATATTAACGTCATCTAGTCCCAAAACTCCTGTAGGGTGACAGGGATCTGCCGGTGGCGGGGCTCGAACCCGCGACGTGTCAAGTGGTTTTTTGGTTGACAGTCTGGTGAGCTAACCGCTAGGCCAGCCGGCTTCACAAAGATGTGTCCAGTTTAAACGAAAATCCATTCCCATGACCAAAAATTTCATGTGCTGTTTGCCCTTGCCCTTGTAAAAAGTTAAACATGTTGAAATGTGTTGCTATGTCATTCAGAAACATCGGCTTCTACAGTTCGTTCGCCTAATTCAATTCCGGAAAATGTTGTAGAGATAACTTAATTACATACAATTAAGTCAGCGGCGTAGCCAGGTTTTGATGCTAGGGGAAGCGAAATTTTAGGAAAAAGGTCCCACTTTTAGCAATTTTTCCAGATTAATAGAATAACTAAGAATTTGTACATATCAAGTGTTATAAGAAAACCCCGTGCCTCATCAGGGTACACACATTATATTGATATAATAGTGCAGTTTTTATTTAACCATTCACGATTCTTTTTCTAGCAGCTAATAGTGATGGGAATTTCTGCAAAATTGGTTGCATCTACTGCTCGTTTTCGGGATCAACATCTAGTATCGAAAAGTATTTATAGAATCAACGCAAATGATCTATAGCAGGGGTCGGCAACCTAAGGCACGCGTGCCACACTTGGCACACAGAACGATATTCAGTGGCACGCGAAAGAATATTGTTTACTGCAAGTGAAAACAACGTATGTAAGCATAATTAGTGGGTGCTACATGGCGAGCTACATGGGAATCACCCTGGACGTCGACTGTCTTAGTTCAGGAATGTTTGTATGCAAAGCTCCCATTATTGGACTTGCAATCTGTGATTGGATATATTGTTGAGATAATCAATTGTATCGTTTCTCAAGTCTCTTCTAGAAGAAAGTCATACGGAGTTGGCCTATAGGTAAAGTCTTGGATAGATTATTTTCTTGTCTAGAAGCAATTAAGGTGTATCTTAATGGAAAAAAAAATCCGTTACTGACTGAGGATAACTGACTGTTGAAGACAATGTGTCTGTATGACTTGGCGACACGTTTCAGTGAGTTAAACTTCCATTTACAAAACTGGGTCCAAAAGCACTTGAAGTGTTGGGCAACTGGAATGGATTTGCATTGAAACTGTGCATATCTTTCCGTGAAATCAATTTCAAAACATTTAAGTCTTTCCCTAATTTAAGGCAAATTAAGATAGATGAGCATTTTCAGAAGTACACTAGTTATATTAAGTATCACAAGCATTAGCATCAAATTTGGAGAATTTAATTGAAGGGAGATAATTAACCCGTTTTCTTTACATTAATATTTCTAATATGTTTCTTTTTTGTTTCCTTTAAAAAAAATTAATGACTTACAATTTATAACTTTAAAATGATCAAATTACACGATATAGTTGAAAATTATATAAATATTTTCTGACAAAAAAACTGTACATGTACATTTTTTTTCTTACGTTGTTTTAAATATCTTACAGTTAATAATGGATGTTTACGGTTAATACATGTTTAAATTAATTTGAATATGTATGGATGTTAAGCATGTATGTAAAAAAAAGAAGAATGAATGAATTTAAATTTAAAGTTGGAATTTAAATATGTATGGATGCTAGGGTTGAATGTCAAATAAAAAGAATGAATGAATTTAAATTTAAAGTTAGTTAGAAAACTCTTTGTCTCGTAAAACATTTTGTCTTCTATTCCCTTAAATGTGTATGAACTGTTCTTCTATTTCCTTTTCTTCGTGTAAAATATATGAGATTGTGCAGGTAAACTAAGTATTTAAAAATTCTCTGCTGTCTCCTATCCCTTTTTTCTCTGTGTAAAATAATAATTTTGGTAATGTAAATGCAATTTTTCATGAATAAACATTTTTGGACAAAAAAAATATGTGAACGTAAATCTCAGTCATTCTAAGATCAAACATTAAAGACTTATATCTATTATACTATAATAATTTCTTGACAACTAAATTCAAATGTTGATAACTAATAATGTGTAAGTTGAGTAATGAAACTTTGTATTAGATATGAATGGATTTTTTTTTAAGCAGATAATAACAAACAGGTTCATTTTTTATTAAATATAAAACGCTTGAATGATTTTCTCTATTACGCTCCTTTTCTTATGGTCTTGGTCTTGTTACGGCACTAAATAAATTGTCTTATAAAAATAATATAGTTGATCAGTTTGACTTTCACGCTGAATGATTCAAAATTATTGTAATAAATTAAATTGTTGAAATGCAATTTAAAGAAACAAATTAGAAACAGCATAAATTGTGCTTCGTGGCTTGTTAAATTTTTTATTAATTAATTTGTTTCCTTAAAAGGCCTTTTTTTCGAAAATGCTCCCCAACTGGCTACGCTTCTGAATTAATATAAAGAATTTATGGAAGACTTTAACTCGATTAAGCCAACGAACAATGCAATTCGGCCTCATCTGCTTGTAGAAGAGAAAGTATAAATTTGATAATTTAATTATCTTTACACTAGATTCCATCACAGATTGCAAGTCCAATGATATGATTTTTGCACACAAACTTTCCTAAACTTTAACAGACAAATCCGATCCGATCTTCACGAAATTTAACACGCAGGAGCCATGATTAATTATGCTGATATACGTTGTTTTGACTTTCATTGAAAAAAATCTCCATCTTGTGGGAAGTTAGGAGGTTCTTTCGCGTGCCATTGAAAATTGTTCTGTATGCAAATTGAGACACTCGTCCGTAGGTTGTCGACCCCTGCTATTAAGTAGAATGTTAAAACCTTTGTCTCCTTCAACTAAAGTTTAAATTGTTGTGTCCACTCACTTAACCCACGCCACTGAATTGTGGATATAGATCACATTGAATTTGCTCTACAAAATGACACTCGGGAAGAAAGAGTACCTATAATATGCATTTGTTCACGTATAAGGGATAAGGCAAGTGTTTTTGTCTTTATGTTTATCTCATCATTGTAAAAGATTGTTAGTGTGTTGTATTTCTAAATTAAAGTTTAATGACTTGCGTATTATTACGACTTTACTCTTTGCTCTTCTGTCCTATAGTGTTTCTAGGTTTAGTTATTTGACAATTTAATTGGTATTTCTCTGGTCAGTTGTGAATATTTGCTAGTAATGAACCTTGCAGCTCTTTTCTGTAGTTGTTCTAAGTTTTAAATTTTTTCTTTAGTTGATATAATGCAGATGATGCATATTATAGTATAGGTCTAACTTACTAACTAGCTACCAAATAAACTAAATAACTAATCTAAGCAAGCGACCACTGAATGCATGAATTCCAATTTCATACATAACTGAGATACGAGCTGAGATTTGAAGCTCTAAAAATTTTGGCAAAAAAAACCTAAATTGTAAACATTCAGAATGATAGTTTTTACCGCCCACACTAGTGGACAAGGCACATATAAAGGTTGTGTGATCAGTTTCATGTAGCCAGTAGTTATCTCATAGAATCAGAGACGCCGTATTAAGACAACACAGCAATAACATTCCCCGGCCTGCACCAAGTTTTAAACACGACATCTTCGCATTGATCGTCCAAATCTACAATTCCAACAATAAAAATACAAAATGCAAAAAGAAAACAAACACACACACACACACCATAAGCTGACGTATATCTTTATAGATCACATGACATCTTTAGCCAATCAGCGAACTCATTTCTCTTCTTTTACAAATATTTCTGTAAACCTGTCCAGAAATTCGTGGCTGGAACTAGAACTATGTGTTCTGGGAATTTACCTTTTTTTTCCTTAAAAAGAGCAATTTATTCCCAAAATACTAACATGCTCTTTCTCTCTTTCTCCTTGTCTTTTTCTTCTTTTGTCTCTTCTCTCTCTCCGACAAGTGGCCAGATAATTTTTTTTTAAATACTTTTTTTCTTCCTTCAAAATCTAGAACTTTGTTTTCCACTCATCGTATTATATTCAAATTCCATTTTTTTTCATGTTTTGTTCCTTATCTTTTTTTTTCATTAAAGTGTTTCTTTTTTATTTTCTATATATTTAATTTCACACCTATCTCTCCCTCTCTCTCTCTCTCTCTCTCTCTCTCTCTTTTAGTTATATCCAATTTTTTTCCTTTTTTTTCTTTATTCATGCATTGGCTTTCCCATTTTGTTTGTTTGGCATCTTTTCTCTTTTCTTTATTGTTATACCTCCTTTACCCTTTCTCTTACTTTTCTCTTTAGATATTTCTTACCGTGTCTCTTACGAACCTTTGTCTCTTCACAAGTTTTCAGTCTCAATCGTTTTCTTCTACATCGTCTTTCTTCAACCCTTCTCTAATTCCTTTTTCTCCACTCTGTATCTTTTTATATACCGTTTACGAACATTCGTTCCCGCGCAGTGTCACTTTTCTGTCTCTCATTATCTCGTCTCTCCGAGTAAATCATCATGGCACTATTACATTCACCTGATTTCCGGGATGGGTATTTTTTTCAATTTCCGGGAAAAACCAAGCGAAAACGTCAGAGAGAAAACCCAAATAAAAAAAAAAAAAGAAGTTGACCTGTCATCAATACAAGTTATTTTTCTGTCACATTTACTCTGTCTGCCTACAATTAGTTTTATCATAGAGATCCGTTTCGCGTGTCTGGGTGTGTGTCATTAAACGAGACAGCTATCGAGAGGTGAAATAGCCGACCGTGAAAGTTTCAGAACTGATCCCCTATCATAATGTGTTTGTTTGTTTGTATGTTTACTTGACTGTATCGTTATTATTGGACAGTTTATGATGGCGTTACCTTTCTGGCCCCCAAGGGCGAAGCCAGAATGGTTATTCCAGTGGGCGCCAAGGAAAGTGGGGAGCAAAAATTTTGTTGCGTGACAAACATTTATGACATTTTTCGCAAATTGTTTGCGTCAGAATTTAGGATTATTTTTTTTTTCAAAAATGTCGGAGGGGGGCAAAGCTTAACTGCCCCCCCCCCCCCGGGAGGTTTGCCCCCTGCCTAGACCCAGGGGCTGATTAAGGGGCCTCGATACATTTCCAAATAACGCCGGTTATCATGTCAAAGTGACCAATCTGGAGTCTAACCCGCCCTCTGGATAGACAACGAATCAAAGAGGAACAATTGGAGAACACTAGAATTTACTAGAAACAAGCAGTTTAAAACCTATGAATTAAAATCACTTTAAATACAACAACTAAAAACTTCCAAAATAAACAATTTATATTTAAAAAAAAACCCGAACAAAGGAAAAAACAACACAAAAAAACTATTAGAACTTTTAAATGTAGAGCCAAAAAATCCGTAGAAAACCAATACAGATTGAGGTGAAGGTCAAGGTTAATGCAAGAGATTTGTCGCTCGCCCAATGGAAAGGGACAATACCGAGATTTGTCTATGCTTTGTACTCCACAGGGAGTGAAAATACTAAAAGAGAAAAAAATAGTATATATATTCTATAAATAGCCACTAGCCTATATACAGAAAGAGAGAGAGAGAGCGGGAGAAAGAGAGATAGAGGGAAGATTGGACGAGAGAGAGAAAGAGAGAGAGAAAGAGAGAGAGAAAGAGAGAGAGAAAGAGAGAGATAAATGATAAAATAGAGTTTTTAGTTTTCATTATTTGTGTAGGCGCCAAATTGAGTGTTACAGCCAAATCACGTATTTGTAGATCATTGATTTAGAATTCTCATAAGACTTAGCTCCATTGTTTTAAATACAGTATGAATTTGTTTGTAGCCTATATTTAAACAAACCTAGATAGCACATTCAATTAGTTTTAATTTTCTATCGACCATCTACATATGGTCGAGTCATCTAATGCAATACATGCCTTCTTGATGTTATCATATAATGTTACATATTCTATCAAGAAGATTATTGCGTCCTGCGAACATCTGTGGTTTGAGTCTCTTTAAATGATGTTAAGTTACTGGTTTTTCTGATTTGTTCAGGCAACCCATACCATGCCCTGATGCCAATCGGGAAGAAAGAGTACTTATTTACATTTGTTCTTGCATAAGGGATAAGGAAAGTGTTTTTGTTCTTATGTTTAAATGAGTCTTATAACAGATTGTTTGTCAGTTGCATTTTTAAATTATAATTTAATGCATATTCTAGTATAGACCTAACTAAACTAATGTCAGATAGCAGTTTAGTTATATGTTATTATTACATTTGTAAAAGTTCCTTTGTATGAATCCTAATGTTTTGTTAGATTTTTTTTAATTTCTTCATCAATATCTGGATTTCAAGATAACTTATAGTTTATTATTACTCCTAAGTACTTTGCATTTCTACTAAGCCTAGGTCTTTACCATGAATAAGTAGTTAGTAATTATTTGTTTCTTTTTCTTGGATACTTTTAACAGTAGTCATGTTTGTATATATGGTCTTTTTCGTTTCTATTAATGTTTATATTGTTTGTGTGTGTATGTGTGTGTGTGTTTTTTTTGTTGTTGTAAAAAACCCCACATCAACAGCAGGGATAATAAGCGCTATGACGTCATTAACAAATGAATTCTTTAAGTGTTGAGCTTTGTAAAGCTATTTCTCTCCCCTCATGGTTTGTCACGTGACGAGAGGTAATGTCATCGTGTCACGCTGTTTTGGTGACCGGAAAAGTGAGAGTTTGGGGTGGGGTGGGATGGTTGATAAAAAAAAAAAGGTAGAAAAAAAACTACATTTGATTAGTTTTGTATTATTTTGACAGGAAGAACTCATCAATTGTGCATCACCATACTAACAGGGGGAGGAGGGGGGTCTCTAACACAGAAAATACTGTGACATTAAACAAACATTGAAGTTTTGTACAGAAAAAAATTGCGTTGGATTATATTCCGAGTTATAAAGTCCATTAATTTTAGGCAATATCTGCATTTTAGTAATTAATTTTACGGACCGTAAAAAAAGAACTATGCATTCTGACCCTGTATTGTCACTAGAGACTTTGGCATCTAGAATTCTAGTCACTAACATGAATCTGTGGGGGTCACTAGAGACTTTGGCATCTAGAATTCTAGTCACTAACATGAATCTGTGGGGGTCACTAGAGACTTTAACATCTAGAATTCTAGTCACTAACATGAATCTGTGGGGGTCACTAGAGACTTTGGCATCTAGAATTCTAGTCCCTAACATGAATCTGTGGGGGTCACTAGAGACTTTGGCATCTAGAATTCTAGTCACTAACATGAATCTGTGGGGGTCACTAGAGACTTTGGCATCTAGAATTCTAGTCCCTAACATGAATCTGTGGGGGTCACTAGAGACTTTGGCATCTAGAATTCTAGTCCCTAACATGAATCTGTGGGGGTCACTAGAGACTTTGGCATCTAGAATTCTAGTCACTAACATGAATCTGTGAGGGTCACTAGAGACTTTGGCATCTAGAATTCTAGTCACTAACATGAATCTGTGGGGGTCACTAGAGACTTTGGCATCTAGAATTCTAGTCACTAACATGAATCTGTGGGGGTCACCTTTTCTTTCAGACCTGTCCGCGCTTCCAAGCACTCGCCCACCTCCCACCCCATCCCCTGAGACCAATATTGTGCCCCTAGTTAGACCAAACGACCCACCAGCCCCGAGGGGACAAGAAAATGACCATGTCAAGTCAATAACTGGCGACTTACATTAAGTCGAAGAACTCTCCGTGGAGCATCTAAGGGCGGAAAGTCAACGGTCGAAAATTGAGACCAATCCCTCAAATTTACCAGTGACAACTTGGGCTGTAATTGCTAACCAGGGACTTTGGGCTACGTGGTCTCAACGTATCCTATTTATAGAGTAGAAGATGGTAATCTAGAAGTAATAACGTTTTTCAAATAGTACTTCCACTTTTCTTTGAACCTTTTGTTTTTGAATGCAGAGCTTATTGCATCACAATTGATCATTCTGTCAGCATTTGAAACATTTTATGTCAGAACAAATAAAACCTCAGAAATAACAAACAAACACGACATTACAATAGACTTTGTCACTTTGACTCTTTGTTTTTCTTTCTTTTGCTTCTTTGACTCTCAATCTTCCTTTTTCCGGGCTCTATCTATACTTACATCTGTTTCTTACTTTATCCTTACATGTAATATGTCCGGAATACAGTTCTTTCTTTTTTTTTTCTCCTCTATTTTCAGTCTAACCTCCTTCTTTCTCCATCTCATTAACGTTTTTATTTTCGTCAAACTTTTTTATACAAGCCATTCTCTGTCTCCATTTATCTCTCTCCCTTCTTCTCTCTCTCTCATCCATTCCCACAATCTTCTCTTTCTCTCTAATACCCTATTCTTCTTTTTATTTTATTTCTCTCCGAATTTTTTTCCTACTCCCTCTCTCTCTCTCTCTCTCTCTCTCTCTCTCTCTCTCTCTCTCTCTCTCTCTATCTCTAAAACTGATATTGTTCTGAACACAAACTTTAGTTCGTTTATCAAACAGGACACTTTCATTTCATCAAGTTAACCTGGCTCTCCCTGGCAAACACCCTGATCCCCGACACCCCCTCCCCCACCATTTCCCTTCAGCCCCTTAAATCCCAGAATTGGTCTTTTTTCTCTGTCGTAACATTCCAGGAAATTGAACATGAAAGTTTCTTAATCTCTCCAGGAACTAGACAGCTTTAGATATTAAGTTTGTATTAGTGTGTTGTGTGTGTGTTGTGAGTTTTCTGTGTCGATAATCGAAATATTTCCTTCAATAATATTTTGGGATTAAGAGATTAAGATGTCATTTAGTGCTTCATTGATTTATTAATATTCGATGATTTTAGCTTTCATATCGATGCAATATCTCAACTTGCATCAGATGGTGAGACAAAACTAGAAATATTAACCCTTCCCGTACCGACCTACTTCTATCTATGCTGCCTTCAGTTCCGCTATATACGCGCCCGGGACTGTAAGGGTTAAGATACTATGATAATTTAAAGTTGTACGTTTTTTTTTCGCTATTGTTATTTGGGATAATTTGGGACAAACTTTGGGTCAAAGTTCACGGTTAAACTCATTCCGAAGAAGTTGTTCCATAGTCAGTTGATTGCAGTTCATGGGGAACGGGCAAAAATTGATCAGCACTGGCGATTTCTGCCTGCGCGCAAGTGATCGACCGTCTGTGACTATTATAAAATAATCTTTAATCTATCTATCAATGATTATAACGTAAATCTGATTGAATAGCCTAGAAAGTTCTATGTGTTAAGTTCTCATCTACTCAACACATATTTTACCACGAACAAATAGTGGTAGTCTAAAGCAGGTGTCGGCAACCTTTTTGCTAAGTGTGTATTAAACTAGGATTTCTAAATCATTCAGCGCGCCAACAGCCTAAAAGTCAACATGCTCTATTATACTTGTTTTTTTTTTGTTTTTTTTAAAAGACAATTAATTCAAATAATTTAACTTAATTTAGGCCAAAAGCAAAGGAAATATATAGAGAAAATTGTTAAAGTGTTATATATTTAATTGAAAAAAAAAGGCATTTGTGATTATCATCCTTTTTATTTGCATTTATACCAAATACAAAATTTTATTACCAAACTTTCTTTTCTTATCTTATATATTACAGACGCTCCTTCTATAAAGAAGATTATTGCGTCCTACGCTCATTCCTGGTCGGAGTCTTGCATCTTAATTAATGTTTTAAATGATGTTAAGTTACTGGTTTTACTGGTTTGTTCAGGCAACACATTCCATGCCCGAATGCCACTCGGGAAGAAAGAGTACTTATATGCATTTGTTCTCACATAAGGGACAAGGAAGGTGTTTTTGTCTTTATATTTATCTGAGCTTTGCAACAAGTTGTTTCTGGGTTGTATTTCTAAATTAGAGTTTAATGTTTTGGTGTATTATTGCTACTTTACTCTTTGCCCTTCTGTCTTCTAGTGTTTCTAGGTTTAGTGATTTGACTATTGGCGTTACTCACTCAGTTGTGATGTAATGGTAATGGTGATGTAATGTGCTTGTAATGGTAACTATTTTGTAAACATTTTCATTTGGTTGTCAATATCAGGATCTTGTAACTAGCAAATACTAATATTGATTATAATTTTCTGTTCTCAGATTAACTGAGGTTATATTATTTTCTTTAGCTTTAAATGGCAGTGATAAATTGCACCAATGTAGTTCAGCGGCATTGATACATTATAATCATACAAGCTGGGTAGTTAATGTAATGTTTAAGTAATGTCCATAATTTTTAGTAATATAATAATTATATAATTTTCAACTATTCTTTTTACAGTTTCATAATTTTAAAGTTATAAAATGTAGATCATTAAGTTTTTTATAAAATAAAAATAGAAAACATAAAATTACAAATATTAGCACAAATAAAATGTGCTCATTAACTCCCTTTTATTAAAAAAAAAGTTTCTAAATTTGATTCAATAGTGATGCCAAACAAGTTATGTTTTGTAATATAAGAAATATTACTGACTAATTATTATTTCTTTATATAAATCCATCAATATCGTATCTATTACAAGATTTAATTTTTAGATTTATGAAATTAATTTACGTTAAACAGTTGTAAATAAACATTTCCTGCATTAATTGTTTGTTCATTTAACTTTAAGGAGTTTATCTTTTAATTTAGACATTAATAATTACAACAATTGCATAACATAATGCTTTTTAAAAGTATCTTATATTTATACAAAATAATAAAAACAAAATTTGTTTTAGATTATCTTATATTTATGTTTAATTATATAAGATGAGCATAAAAGCTCTTTAAATGTGATTAGTCTCTATGAATTAATGAGTGCCTTGTCTTGAATGCTCTTCGCCAATTTATAATGGCAGATACATATTTAGTCATGTCTGAGTAGTGACGTGTAAGTGACATCTTTGTATGCTTAAAACATCTTTTATGTACAATAAATACTGTTCACAAGTGTAAGTTTAACCAAAAGCTGAAAGTAGAGCGAATGCCTGGCAGTTGAGAATAGCAAATGACTTCCCTAAGCAGCTTCCATCCAGATTTTAGTTCCGCAAATCGGAAAATCTCGATGCCTATTTCTTTAAATGTTTAAAATTCAACTGGCTGCGTTTTTAAAATGGCCAATAACTCTCCAATTAAAAAAAACAAACATCCACAGCCAGGTAGGCTTGATGAGGTATGAACATATGAGTCCATGAATTCGGAAGTCTTGAAACTCCGCTTTGAGTGCTTCGATGTGCTCCAGTGAAAGCCCAACTTTTTATCTTAATATATGCCTTTATAAAGGGAAGTTATAGTTAAATGTTTTGAAATTAATTTCACTTTAGGAATATTATGCAAATTCATTCCAGTGGTCTAACAGTTCAAATGATGTTTGATCCCGTCCTTGTAAATGCAAGTTCAACTCACCAAAATGTGTCGCTCTGTCATTCAGAAACATAGACTTCAACAGTCAGTTTTCCTCATTCAGAACCGGAAAATGTTGTGTGTTTTTCTGTTAATCAATAAAAAACACCTCTTGAAGGTCTCTTGCGTGCCATTGAAAATCGCTCTACGTGCCAGATTTGGAACGCGTGCTTTAGGTTGCTGACCCCTAGTCTAAAGTATTGCAGTCGGATTAATTTCATCGATAGGGAAAGTGAAGCAGGTTTCCTAATTTTCCGTGGTCTATGCATACTCGAGGATAGTGTGGCCAATACAAAGCCAAGCAGTGTTAACATTACCCCAACTAATGTCATGTAACCCAAAAAAAGTTTTTTTTTAGATTGCGCTAGCACAGAACACATTTAGCACCAAGCAATACAACCATACATAGAACTAATGTTTGTGTAAGAACAGGGCTACAATTCTCTTTCGGCTAGATAAGTCTTCAAAAAGTTATTTGATTATATAAAAAAATATACCTAACGCTATTTGAAAAAAAAAAACACGACCAAAACTTTACGTAAAATAATAGAGTTAGGACACCCTACAGACAATGTGCCAGATGAGTAAAATTAATACATATGTAATTTTTCTCAAGAAAAGAGTTTATAAATTAACACTGTGTTAACACGGTAAACGTCGAGTACATAAACAAACAATGACCGCATCTTGTTCGAGTATATTCCAAAAAAAGTTACATTTATCATAATTTGTAACATAATAAAATGTCCATTAATTATTGTACATTGAATACATAGAGAATGTAATATTTATTAAAGGTATATTAAGTTGAATGTAGATGTAATTTTAAAACTTGTTGAGTCTATCAAACTGTTCAATTGGTCAAACTATCTTCAGCGTTAAGAGTTATTATCACCCCTACCCAGAGTTATTATGGCCCTACCCAGAGTTATTATTGCCCCTACCCAGAGTTATTATCACCCCTACCCAGAGTTATTATCACGCCTACCCAGAGTTATTATCACCCCTACCCAGAGTTATTATCGCCCCTACATAGAGTTATTATCGCCCCTACCCAGAGTTATTATCACCCCTACCCAGAGTTATTATTGCCCCTAACCAGAGTAATTATTGCCCCTACCCAGAGTTATTATCACCCCTACCCAGAGTTATTATCACGCCTACCCAGAGTTATTATCACCCCTACCCAGAGTTATTATCGCCCCTACATAGAGTTATTATCGCCCCTACCCAGAGTTATTATCACCCCTACCCAGAGTTATTATCACGCCTACCCAGAGTTATTATCACCCCTAACCAGAGTTATTATTGCCCCTACCCAGAGTTATTATCACCCCTACCCAGAGTTATTATCACGCCTACCCAGAGTTATTATCACCCCTACCCAGAGTTATTATCGCCCCTACATAGAGTTATTATCGCCCCTACCCAGAGTTATTATCACCCCTACCCAGAGTTATTATCACCCCTACCCAGAGTTATTATTGCCCCTACCCAGAGTTATTAATGCCCCTACCCAGAGTTATTATCGCCCCTACCCAGAGTTATTATCGCCCCTACCCAGAGTTATTATCGCCCCTACCCAGAGTTATTATCACCCCTACCCAGAGTTATTATCACCCCTAACCAGAGTTATTATCACCCCTACCCAGAGTTATTATCGCCCCTACCCAGAGTTATTATCGCCCCTACCCAGAGTTATTATCGCCCCTACCCAGAGTTATTATCACCCCTGCCCTTCTTTCCTCGGTTTTCGTAAAAATCTGGTGGGTCTCCCTTGGGAGGAATACGCATCCCTTATCCCCCTCCTTGACGACGCCTCTGTTCATAGGGCTAGTGAGGCAGAGTTCACCACTTTTCTTTGTCTACGGTATACAAAGTGATAGTGTGGCAAGCACAACACCGATAGACATGTAATTTCCAATCTGATGACTCTTGGCCCGAAAATAACGCTCCTTGCGTTTAAACTTAAATTTGTACAAAATGTTCAACTCTGTCTATGCATTGTGGCAGTCACACAATCCTGACGGTTCCGCTTTACACCGAAGATTGTCACATTTGCAGCTTGTCAAATTATAATTCGCCATAAAGAACAAAATAACAACACCACAAACATATATTTTAATATCTCGATTTCCACTGTTTTGATTACGTCATTTCACAAAACTCAAGCCAGTTATTATTCAGTTTGTTGTTTCTTAAACTCACTAAACCCAAATTGAAAAGAAACAAAAAAATTATCTAAACAAAACACGCCGCGAAATCCAATCCACACTTTTAATTAACATGTGTACAGCATAACAATATACCCGCGTATTTGTGATATAACTCCTTCTATACGTTTAGCCATACTGCATGCCGTAACGTTATGGCTCGGCTTGATTTTATGTATGGAAAGAGTTAATTAGTAAAAAGTAAAGTACCCATCGGTTACCAATTTGATCATAATGCCGGCGAAGATGCGTTCACCAGTTTCAGTGCCACGGCATACTAGGGGATGTGTGGTCAGCACAATGCCCAGCCGCCTTTACTTTGCCCCAACTAATGTCAGGTAATCAATCAGAGCTGGGTAGACCCAGTGACACCCTCGAATTCAGGGAAAAAAATCCCCTAGACTCCTTCATCAGGATTCGAAACCAGGCCCTTTGGTACGCCAGTCGGACGCGCTGCCGCTCGACCACAGTGCCATTTGTGATTTGATTAACATCCTTATTAACTTTTAAAATATTACATAATAACTTGAAACGTTTAATGTCATGAATATGGCTCTACTTAAAACAACAACAAGCACTACATCTACTTATGGATAAGAAAACGAAAACAAACAACTTATTATATTTCACATCAGATTGTCCATGGCGATACGGGCAACCCTATTCGCTAAACCATAGGTTCTCAATATCGATATCGCCCCCTGGGGGAGCGGTGAGAGGCTTTAGGTGGGCGCTGACATTCCCGGGGGCGATTGAGGGGGGGGGGGCGGTGAAGTGCAAGTGGGCGGTACCCGATATACTGATATATTTTAACACCTCAGCTATTTGAATCGATTAGTTTTTGGAAGATGAAATGTGATGTAAACGCAAGTGCTGCTAAATATCTGATATCCCCCAACGGTATGCCTACATATTATTATATTAATAAGAAATATGAATCGCAATGACTTTTCGATGAAGTAGGGGTCAGTATTTGGCATGTATAGTGTGCGGCCGGCTGGTCCTGTGGTTGGTTCACCGGACTGTCAACCCTGCTGACCGATCACTGTCGCCCTAACATCTTCTAATAATAATGATATTTTGATCTCAGTTTAACAGAGATGTCCTTATTGTATTTTAAGTTTTGTAAGATGTTAGGTCGCTATTGTTAAGAGGTATAGATAAGTAGTAATCATACAAACTGGGTAGTTATTATAATGCTTGAAAATATACATATGAATTTTTAGTCATATAATATTTATATAATTTTCAAATACTTTTTACAGTTTGATCATTTCAAAGTTATAATTTGTAAACTATTTATTTTTTTATACAAGTAAATAAATAGAAATATTAGCTTAAATAAAACGGGCTCATTATCTCCCTTTAACTAAAAAATGTTTCCACATTCGAATCAATAGTGTGATGCCGAACAAGTTATGTTTTCTAATATAACAAATATTAAGCCTAATGATTATTAGACCTAAGGCTTTTGTAACCAAAATTGAAACAAAAATAGACAAATTTTATGAACTGAATTAAGTAAAAAAATTAAAATTGTTTTCGAACTAAGTTTTTTATCAACAGACTAAAAATTTTAAGTCCATCTAAATAACATAGATTATGTCTAAACTAAACATTTTATTCACGCACTAAACATGTGATGCACAAAACCAATCAGAATCGTATTAATCAAGCTATATAGTTCAATGGTACAAACAATGCTATGTAAGTACTAACCACACCAAACATCAATGTACTATCCCGAACATCATTATTTTTGTCGACTACGCAACGAACAGCAGTAATTTTATCGATAATTACATTTTACTAATACAAAATACTATCCGGCGATGAAATCTACATAACAAACCCCGTGACGTGGTCATTTCGTGACCAGGCAGGCAGTGATCTAATTAGGTGGCATTTACAGAAATATACGGTGGAAATTACGTTATGAGTGGTTTATGGAAAACAGGCGAACAGCCAGGAATAATAAAACAAATGGCTTGTGAGACCTTGTTTTCACAGCTGTAGAGTTATAGCATGTGTTTAAGAAACAGGGCTGTTGGAAATAGGCTATACATGTGTATAAGAAATAGGTCTGTTGGAAATAAGATATACATGTGTATAAGAAATAGGTCTGTTGGAAATAAGATATACATGTGTATAAGAAATAGGTCTGTTGGAAATAAGATATACATGTGTATAAGAAATAGGTCTGTTGGAAATAAGATATACATGTGTATAAGAAATAGGTCTGTTGGAAATAAGATATACATGTGTATAAGAAATAGGTCTGTTGGAAATAAGATATACATGTGTATAAGAAATAGGTCTGTTGGAAATAAGATATACATGTGTATAAGAAATAGGTCTGTTGGAAATAAGATATACATGTGTATAAGAAATAGGTCTGTTGGAAATAAGATATACATGTGTATAAGAAATAGGTCTGTTGGAAATAAGATATACATGTGTATAAGAAATAGGTATGTTGGAAATAGGCTATACAAGTTTTCTCCATTTATTATTTGTTAAAAAAAATTAATTTTGTAAACTGCGTAATTTTCATTCCAAATTATTTCTGTCAAAATTTAAGACTTTTCAATTAAATATTTATTTCATTGTATGCAAACACAGACATATTGTTTGTACAGGTAAGAGGTGAGAAACTGCAGAAGTATCTCCTGTTTAGAAGTAAACAGTAAACTTCAGTAAACATATAAGACAGCCTGATCAGTCGTAATTGGACTTTCTGTAAGTACAGTTCCACTCATAGGTCTGTTGTAAGAGATGGCTAGTGAAGCAGAGTATGCTGGTAACTGGCCATGGCCACCTATACCTTCTTGGCACTATAAGTCTGAGTCTGCATGTTAATTCTTTAGGTGTGGTTGCATTGAGGTGGTGTGCCATACATTCACAGTGTAACTTGTACATTTGAGAACTTGAATTTATATATTCAGAACGTGAACTTTTTCATTTAGAATTTCAACTCGTGCATTCGAAATGTGTACACTGAGGTCTTACATACTCAATTCTGAGCTAAGACTTGAAGCCGGCTGGCCTAGCGGTTAGCTCACCAGACTGTCAACCAAAAGAACCACTTGACACGTCGCGGGTTCGAGCCCCGCCACCGGCAGATCCCTGTCGCCCTACAGGAGTTTTGGGACTAGATGACGTTAATATTGAGTTGTTATCACATGCGCTTAACCGGCAGCAGTGAAACCTCTCACAGATTAATAGTCTTCTAGAGTGCACTGAGCATGCTAAAATAGCATGGATAGAAGCGCTATATAAATTACCATTACCATACCAAGACTTCATTTCACTTACTATTGCCTGAAGAACGATTAACTTCAAGTAACAATACATATATACACTACAATACATCATACAAAAGTGAATTTAGGAACATTCGCAAGGGAAGCAAACACAACTAAAGTGCAATCTCAGACGCATTTACTTTACCCCCAAAGAGTTGTCTTTCCACTCTAATGGACATGATGACGGGGGTGGTAACTCGCGCTGACAGCTCAATGACAGAAAGTTGAGGGGTGGGGAGAGGAGGGTGGAGGCAGAGCCCCCCCAAGTGAGGTTGAGAAATCTGCGCTCCCTCACATACATAGTTGCGATTTCCCTAGGGTCTGAGAAAGCACCCAAAAACTACGCCACCGAATTGACCAATGGAAGTGACTATTACATTAATACAGTTCAAGCCAAGGGCGACAATCCCTAAAGGTGGTAAAATGTCATTTTCTATTTAGTGGTGTTGTTTTTAAAGGGGAGAGCAATGTGAAATGCTTTTTTTTTAGTAAACTTATTGAAGTAATGTCATGTTTTGAATGACTAAATAAAAAAACAGAATTCTGGTGTAGTGCAGCGACTTTAAAAAAAAGCCCAACGTACTCCTCCGCTTTTATGTTTTTTTAAAAACTAGATGCAAGGTAAACAAAATTTTCCCCCCGTTTTTTTTGCATAGTTATAGTTTGTTGATTGTTTAACCCTTAGCGGCAAAAGCAAACATTTTGCAATGTCTCAAACGTCAGCGAATAAGTGGAAACAACGAAGCACTAAAACGTAAATGGACAAAGTTTGACTATTTTACTTTTATTATTACGTCGGTCAATACTAAATTTATTTGCTTTGTTCTATACTTGTAAAGCTTTGATATTATTCGATTTATATCCTTTTTAGTATAGAGAAATATAATGCTCGTGTTCTTGCTTGTTTGTTGCTCAATGTTAAATGAACTCTGACCTTTTATTATGTTTGTTGGCAGCGCTTTACAAATATAATAATTATTATTTTTGTGTGTGCCCAAACTAACAAAATAACAACGGGACGTTTCTCGTTTCATGTTTGCGGAGTATTAAATCAACATTTTTTTTATATTACTTGACGTATTTTGAATTCAGGATAACGTGTAAGCAGAAAATAAATCTCAGCCTTCAACAGCATGGAGAGATGTACTAGCCAACGTGCCTCTTGGATTATGGGATATATTTGTAGACTTTGGGTTTTTATTTTATATAAGGTTTAGGAATATAATGTTTAGCTGATAATATAGACAGGAATTCATTGTATGGTTTACAGAGAATGACCATAGCCCCGTTTATAGATACTGTTAGAGAATGAAGGGAATGGGGAAAACCAAAGCTGATCACAGTCTCCTGTGTCTAAGGGAGAGAGAAAGCGTGTGAAAGAGAGAGAGAGAGAGAGAGTGTGAACGCGAGAGTGATAGAGAGAGAGAGAGAGAGAGTGAAAGCGAGAGAGTAAGAAAGAGAGAGGGAGGTTCAAAAGCGAGACAGAGAGTTAGTGAGATAGGGAGAGAGAAAGGAAAATATAAAGAGAGATCTAGAGAGAAACATCGTAAAACAAAGAGATTAAAAAAAGAGAAAGACATTCAGAGAGAAAGAGAAAAGCAGAAAGAGAGACAAAAAAGAGAAACGGAAGTAAAAGTAAGAGAAAATGTGAGAGTAAGAAAATGAAAAAAGAGAGAGATAGATAAAAAAAAACGAGATAGAAAGAGTGAAAAAGAGATTAATAAATAAAAAGATAAAGTGGTGCTCTAGAAATCTTTGTGGTAAATACGTGGTGAAGAAAAGTGAGAATTCAGGTCAGAAAATTGATTTCAGTTGGTTGACTTTATGTTTATCTAGCACTATTAAGAAAAATAATAGAAAGAGAGAGACGAAGAGAGAGAGAAAGACAGAGAGAGAGAGAGAGAGAGAGAGAGAGAGAGAAAGACAGAGAGAGAGAGAGAGAGAGAGAGAAAGACAGAGAGAGACAGAGAGAGAGAGAGAAAGACAGAGAGAGAGAGAGAGAGAGAGAGAGAGAGTCAATGTTAGCGCTAAAGATTTTGCACCGTGCCTCTATTTGCTTCATAGCTTTTCGATTGACCACTTCATCTCTAAATTGTCCGGCTGTTCATTGCTGTTTTATTTTCATTTCAAGCTCCACTGTTCATGCTATTGGGAAAAGAAAAAAAAGTAATAACTAAACGCGTGGTTCTCAATCTTTGTTTTAATAGCTCCTCTACTTACTTTTTGAAGTAATTTCCCCCCACGGCGTCCTTTCCATATATCAAAACCCAAAATGTAAATTTTCCTACATTGAATCAAAAGAAAAAAAAATGGGGGAAAGGACGTCAAAGAAATGTGCAATATTACGTGGCGTACGATTTGGGAACCCCTGGGTCTTAATACAAACCTGAGCTATTCTCTTTGTAATAGCGGTTCAATACAAGTGTAGTACTTCTGAAGGCTTGTAAACTAAGTAATTTTCATTCCATTTTTTTCTGTCATATTTAAATACTTTACAATTTAAAATTTATTTACTTTTATACAAACGCGTACAATTTGGGAACCCCTGGGTCTTAACACAAAACTGAGCTATTCTCTTTGTAATAGCGGTTCAATACCAGTGTTGTACTTCTGAAGGCTTTATCTCCCTTTGTTCCCACTGTGATTGCTGTCTATATACTCAGATGTACAACTAACAGAGCTATACTTGAAGCAAACTGAGGATTAACTATTTCTCCTTCGGGTGTTTAATTATAAAACACCAATGTGTTAGTCCCCCTGGTACGTAAAAGATTTGAAGCGTTGGTTTTAACACAAGAGGTGGGGGTGTAGGGTAAGGGGCGTGAAACTTAACAGCCGTGGGCGGATGAATATATCAGAGAATGTACAGTAGGATGAAGCAGAGCCGGTGAAGCAGAGTTCACCAGTAGTATGCCACGGCATACTAGGTGATTGTGTTGCCAGCACTATGTACAGCCGCCTTTACTTTACCCTAACTAAGGTCATGTGCCCATCATAGCTGGGGTAGACTCAGGGACACCCTCCAGATCCGGAAGCAAATCCTAGCTTGCACCAGGATTCGAACCCAGGACCTTCGTTTCGCCAGCCCAACGGCTACGGTGCCCAATTTCAGAGATTGTAGGTTGTTTATACATTAGAGGGAGGACAGGGATACAGAATAAATACAGAGTATAGAGATACAGAATGGAAGGATGAAGGAGTGTGGTATGAAGACTGGGAGAGTTAGATAGAGATTAAGAGTGAAGAGAGAGTGGTTAGAGAGAGAGAGAGAATGGAGTGAGAGAAAAAATAGTGCGATAGATAATATAATAGAGAGAGAGATGGACGGTGAGAGAGAGAGAGAGTGAATGAAAGAAACAAAGAAATACACAGATGTAGAGAGAGATCCATGTATATAGAATGCGATGGATAGAAAGAGTGACAAATAGAGAGATCCACGAATAGAGTTTGAGATGGAGAGAGTGAGAGACATATAGAGAGAGATACTGGGATACAAAGATAGAGAGGTATGAAGAGAAAATGGTATGGAGAGAAAGAACGATGTAGTCAGACAGACGTGTAAAATGAAGTGTATGCAGTGTTCACATCACGTGAAAATGTCGTTTGTTCAACTAATACAATTTTTCCACAATACAAATATATCTTCATTGTAAAAGTCAAGAAAGTGGAAAAGTGAATTGACCAGGTCAGAAAATTGATTTCAGTTGATTGATTTTATGTCCATCAATCATTTGAGGGTATTCATAAAAATAGAAAGAGAAATATAGACATACTTATATACGTTTAAAGAAAAGGTAAAGCTTGATTAAAAATATACACATCACAAGAAAAACAAAGAAAACCATCTACAAAACCATACTAAGACCACTGGCGATGTATAGCAGTGAAACATGGACAATGACAAGATCCATTGAGAACCAGCCAAATACATGGGAAAGAAAAGTGTTAAGGAAGATATTATAGAGTTGTGCAAGACACAGATGGCTGGAGAAATAAGAGTAAAGGACGAGTCATACACTCTGTACTCTGCAATAAAGAAGGGCAGACTGAAAGAATGACAGAAGGCAGAGTAGCCAGAACAGTACACTTCCAGAGGTCAACCGGGGAAAAGGCAGACCAAGACAAAGATGTCTCGAAGCTGTAGAGTCAGATCTGCAAATGCTTGGTGTGCGGGCATGGCGGAGGAAAGCCATGGATAGGCCCCGAATGGAACGAGGTGGTGGAGCAGGCCAAAGCCCTACATGGATTGAAACGCCATGAGGTGGATGAATGTAATATATATATTTTTTGCTTATTTAAAATTATGGTAATGTCTAAAAATTTAGAGAATATTTACAATTTTAAAAAGTTGTAATTATCATAAAAATACAGGCTAAGAATGTTATTACAGAAAAAAAAATAATGTTCTCAGCAAGGAAAACGAACCATTTTCGGCTCACCGCCGCCCTTAACCTTTATTTTAGCGTCCATTCCCCCCACCCCTCTGGAAGTTAAAGAGTCAATATTGTTTCCGCAATTTTTCTAAGGCCGACCAAATTTGTGTGCTTATTTTTTTATCTTAAAAAAAAAACACAAAAAATAAACAAATTGTAGGAATAATAGATAAAAAAAAAATTACCTAAACAAGAGGCTTACAAATCAATACCGTTGTGTGAACCGTTTGCCTGGTGTGTTGCTAGTAGTTGGTCTATATTTGTTTCAATTTTGGTTGCAAAATACTTAGGTCTCCACGATTCACTATTTGCATTTTTCTTCTCTTTTTTTGACAAACCAATGGTATTGGCATAAAATCCACATTCCACAAAAGAGGGTGATAAAAATGCAATACTAAAATTGTTGCCAAAATTCACAGACCTAGAGAACTATTTGATTATCAAAAACTCAATCACCGAATCCAAGTCTCACACATTTTATTTAAACGGTCATCTTCTGCTAACCAATCTCTGTGTCTCTGTGTGCAGTAGCCATTGCTTGTAGTTCTCGTCAATGAACAATGAACAATATTTATTTTGCAACATAGTACACAAGTACAATAAAGGCATAGATCTAGTCAAAGACATAACAAGAAAATTATAAAATTGGCAAACAATAAAAAATTATATCGAGACAATAACAGTACTACATATATTCATATATCAATAATAATAATAATAATGTAATCTAAATCAGGGGTCGGCAACCAAAGGCACGCGTGCCAAACTTGGCATGCAGGTCGATTTTCAATGACACGCGAGAGACCTCCAAGAGTAGTTTTTTATTGATTAAAACAACAACAATATTTTTCGGTTCTGAATAAGGAAAACTGACTGTTGAAGCCGATGCTTCTGAATAAGGAAAACTGACTGTTGAAGCCGATGTTTCTGAATAAGGAAAACTGACTGTTGAAGCCGATGCTTCTGAATGAGGAAAACTGACTGTTGAAGCCCATGTTTCTGAATAAGGAAAACTGACTGTTGAAGCTGATGTTTCTGAATGAGGAAAACTGACTGTTGAAGCCGATGTTTCTGAATAAGGAAAACTGACTGTTGAAGCCGATGTTTCTGAATGAGAAAAACTGACTTTTGAAGCCGATGTTTCTGAATGAGGAAAACTGACTGTTGAAGCCGATGCTTCTGAATAAGGAAAACTGACTGTTGAAGCCGATGTTTCTGAATAAGGAAAACTGACTGTTGAAGCCGATGCTTCTGAATAAGGAAAACTGACTGTTGAAGCCGATGCTTCTGAATGAGGAAAACTGACTGTTGAAGCCGATGTTTCTGAATGAGGAAAAATTACTGTTGAAGCCGATGTTTCTGACGCATTACAGTGAGTGGAACTTGCACTTACATTTGCACTAGAATGGATTTGCATTGAAATTAGACATATGTTGCCCTAAAACAATTTCAAAACACTTAACTACATGTACATCCCTATGTTTAAGAATATTTTAAGATAGTTGGGCTTTTTCAGAAGTACATCGAAGTACTCAACGCGGAGTTTTCTAATCAAAAAGGCAAAACTTTCATATTGATGAACTCATTTTGTTTATACCACAACAACCTAACTGTTGGAAAACTATACAAATATTATCTGACTAAAGAATTTATATGTATGTTTTCAAACATTACATTAACTACTCAGTTTGTATGATTACTACGTATCTATTCTGCTTAACTTAATTGATTACTACCGAACCTTTCTTTCCTAATTTTTTTCTTCGTCACCTATCTAATACAAGAAACTTACGTCTAATATTAATCTCTTGTCTTCAGATTACATTTACCAGAGTGACATCAATGTATAATAAAAGAAGACGGACCGATATACAAATACCGGCCCAAATCCCCTCTTTTGTCACATTCGCCAGGGTGTTAACTGGTGCAGACCAGTCATCTGGCGACGCTGGCTTAGGAGGGTGGGATGGTCAGGAAAGTCGGGCCTTCCAAACTTTATGTCACTACAAACAGATTGTATTTCTTTCCCTATCTCTCGTTCAATAGTTCATGCCGACGGGGAACGGCTAAACGCTATTTGAAACCTTAAGACAACTAGGGATTTTTCTACTCTTTTTAGAGAATTGTACATATTTTTTTCTCACTTGTGAAAGTCCCGATTGTTGGATTTCCTGTGAATGACACCTTTCGTCACCCGTCTTCAATAGGTGTTTCACTTTCCTTTGTCATATGTGACCCTTTCTTTGTTCTTTATATATACATTTAAGATCGCGCTTGTTGGTTGAAATTAAGATATATTATATCCCAAGGGATAGAACAATTGAAATGAAATGTACATAATTTCTACAACACTTTGTTTTATTTTTCTCCATATTACGTTGTTTTAAATATCTTACAGTTAATAATGGATGTTTACGTTTAATATATGTTTAAATTAATTTAAATATGTATGGATGCTAGGCATGAATGTAAAAAAAAAAGAATGAATGAATTTAAATTTAAAGTTAGACAACTCTTTGTCTCGTAAATTATTTTGTCTTCTATCCCCTTAACTATGTTCTTCTATCCTCTTTTCTTCATCGTAAAATATATGAGATTGTACATGTAAAATCTTGAATAAACATATTTGAAAAAAAAAAAAAAATCTCAGTAAATCCGAGATCAAGATATCATTAATATTAGCACCTAAAGACATCCCAATATTCGTTAAAATTGGATGAATCTACGCTACCAGACAATCAAGCTTTACTTTTAGCTTACGATTATTTGAGTACAGGGATCGGTCGGCGGCAGGGATAGAACCCGCTTTGTGCCCTTTGAAAGTCCGATGAACTAACCACAAGACCAGCCGGCCGCGCACCATACTTGTCTAATACTGACCCCTACTTCTTCGAAAAGTCCATGCGATATCTATTTCTTATTAGTATAATAATATGTAGGTCTACTGTTGGGGGGAATGTCAAATATTTAGCAGCACTTGCATTTACATCACATTTCATCCAAAAAATAATCGATTCAAATAGCTGAGGTGTTCAGATTATATCAGGTACGTTTCTACCGCCCACTTGCCCTTCACCGCTTCCCAAAAGCCCACTTGAACTTCAGCGCCCCCCTAAAGCTTCTCACCGCTAGCGGGGGGCGATAACGCCCACATTGAGAACCTATGATCTACATCGTCATATTTTTACATTCGATTTCCGGTGAGTAAACTGTTTTTTTTCCTTTTTTTTTAAAGTTTCACTAGTAATAGCTAGTAGGATTTGTAGATACTGTATTTTCAAACAACCTTAGACGATCGGCGCCATTAGAGCACACACACCCCGACAGGCAGACAGACAGACAACCACACACACACACACACACACGCACGCACACACACACATACACACACATACTCAAACCTAAACACACTCAAATACACATACATACACAAACCCACGCATGCACAGTCTAGAGGCGACCATATTGTTTCTATTTTTAACCAACCAATAGGAAAGAACGATAGCGCTAATGTATTCTAAGAAAGAACTAACTTGCTCCCCCTGTCAATTATTTCCCTTAAATTACCGTCTACTTCTAACTGGGAATTTTCCCTTGACGGACCTATCCGACCATTAGTGAAGTTATGTGTTTGTCTTTCATAATGATGCCATCAACAGAAGAAATGTACTCATTAAAAAAAAATAAAAAGGTTAAAATGATTATAATTTGCTCTTATAATCCTATAGTTCCTTAATAGTGAAAAGAAATTGCTATTCTTTTTATTATTATTGTAACAAATTAAATAATATGTGTTTCTCCTGCCTGTTGTTTATTAGACTAGTTGGAGATATTATGTAAATATTTTTTTAAATCCCTTATAATATTAACTTTGCATAGGACCTGATCTTCGGAAGGCTAATTGACCCAATTTCCGCACACGCTATTAAGTTAAAACTGTACACAGAGTCGTGTTTTATTAACAACATAAGTATACATTCATATTTGCAGAATATTTTCCACAATCCACAAACATACGTTTTTAATTGATTTTTAAAAATTTACATTCTATGTTGCGCATTTGTAAATCCTAGTTCCACGCCTTTGAAATCCTTTTTTTTGAACGCCGATGACTGATATGCATGTGCATTTAAGCAACATGTTTCCCGTGATTAAATACTAGTCTTACAAAAGCAATTGTTTTTAATTTAGTTCTTTTAAACTGTGCTCATAAGAACGACAGCTGACCCATTTTTTTATATCCATTTCTAATAGCCATGTCCAATCAATTTTTTGTTTGTTTCATTTTTTTCACATTGTGTCAATTGAAAACTTAAATGAATAACCAAATTTACTTTGTTCTATAACAAAATAATTTTATGGATTAACTTTACTGTTCAAGATTTTAAGTCGAATCTTTCGATGTCTAGTTTTTATAAACAGTGAAGGCTAATGGATACTCTGTAACTATCACTGATCAATAAAAAGCAATGGATAATAAATTTGTATGTAAACATTGAGGCTAGAAATGATTACACTATTTATACTATTCACTTTTCCATATAAGCGAGTTACAGGAAAAAAGCACCAATAATTAGCCTAGAAGAAATCTACACGATGAAAAGGAAATCTAAGTCACATAAAATGTATTTACTGGTCAGTGTTTAGAAAATCTAATTTTATAGATAGGTGAAAGTCACGAGAAATCCTATTGATTTTAGCATCAAGAATATAGTTTCCGGGCCAAATCCATTCTTTTTATAGATAAGTGGTAACTATATAGGCCTACGTCAAGAAATAGGAATTCGTGGACCCATAAATACGGTTTAAAATGTAAAATTGCTAAAATAGAAGTTCTCGATAAAAATAAAAAAAGAAACAGGAAGAATAATGACGTCACAAAGTCTCGGTGAATCTAAATATACAGAGATAGTCACGTTATCTAAGCAAACAAAAATATCTACACCATAATATGCCAAATACCAAATAAATAATTAATATACATCTTAAAAACTTGTTTGACAATTTGTTACTTATATTTTAAACTGCTGATTTGGGAGTGGGAGGGGGATATAATGGTATGTTTGTCATCGCCGACACGATCATGTGCTAAGTTTCGGGTCATTAGAAGGATTTGACAAGAATCAACGAGCCTTTGGAAGATGGTGCCAATCAGTTGACAGGAACTAAATTTTGAAGGAATTTTTTAAACGAGCATAGATTGGATTAGATAAAAATAAATTTGTCTTCCGCTTTTTAGACAATTTTCTAGGCTTAATGGATGGCATATTCATGAAGCATCACCACTGTTAAAAATAATTTACATTGCCTACGTACTTTTTTACAACACCACTGTTGACTTTTAGATCTAGACTATATTAAGTTGGTTAAACACAGTTTAGGTTGTTTTTTCACGTACAGTTTCGGGTCATTGACACGTCGCCATATATTGTGATGCAGACAAATCTAAAAGGGTTTTTGTACAATTAATTTAGAATAGATAATTTCTAGTCTAGTTCGTGAATGAAAATATTTACATGTATGTTTTGGTTGCTTAGTTTGAAGTGCGCCCTGAGCTTACATAATGTTTGTTGGTAGTGCTTCGCAAATAAATGTATTATTTCCTATTTATTTTTTTACAAATTTAAGAAGTAATTTAAACGGATAAAGGAAAATGTTCTAAATGGAGTTAAATAATGACATTTTCAAGAGAATAATTGGATTCGCGTAAGAATTTCACCAAAAAGAGTAATTAGGAGCGAGACTGTTGCCAACTTAACATTTGTTTGGTTATTTGATCCCACTTAAAAATAAATAATGCACTAATTGTTTCTTTCTGAAGACTATCACTAATGGAAGTTGACCGAGTTGACAGTCGCAAGAAAAAAATAAAACTTAATCACACAACCGAGTTATATATAATATTAAATATTTATTATTTATATATAGTAATAAAAAATTTCAGGCATACTCGTTATTAAGAACATGCCTATAACAATATATTGTAGCACCGAAAATAAATTATTAATTAGAGTCCATATTATTTTTTTTGGCTGGATAAAAAATTACTAAAATTAAAACTTTGGTCACTAAATTTCACGGCATAAATCGGATAATTACAAAAACTTGAAGGTTATTTTTTTCTAAAAATACTTCAAGGATAATCAACTTCACCCCATGGTCGTGGACCTGTAGCTGGTCGAGGAATTCACAGACACCGAACTACGCTTAGACGTCTTATTCAGTTGGCTCGAATTTTTGTTTCCTTAAAATATGTCGTATTGAAGGTGGGCAACTTTGGAGAATTCGTTCTGGAGTCTGACTACGTGGTGCCATTCACAAGTTGCACAAAAACTTATAATAGATTAGATTGACAATGGTAGACTAATGATCATCACGCTATTATTGACAATGGTAGACTAATGATCATCACGCTATTACTGACAATGTTAATATTTGAAATGGAAATGCATTGTATATATATTACTATATTATATATATTGTATATTAAATAGTAAAGTACCCTTTGGACCAAACGGATCATAGGGCTGGTGAAGCAGCTTTCACCAGATTCTGTGGCCACGCATACTAGGGAAAGTGTGGCCTGCACAATGCCCAGCCAACTTTACTTTACCCCAACTAGTGGCAGGTACTCATTAGAGCTCGGTAGACTCAGGTACACCCTCAAGTCCTCGAAAAAATCCTAGCCTCCACCCGGATTCGAACCCAGGACCTTCGGATCGCCAGTTGAACGCGCCGCGGCTCGGCTCCCGTGCCCCCATAGTATATTAAATAAGCGTTTCAAAACCATTTATTTTGTTTTTGCAATTTTTTAAATAAAATATGCAATTTTATTTTTGTTAGGGAAACTGAATTAATTTAGACTGAACTTGAAGGTATATAATGTAGGCTATTTTAAACATAATCAGATATAGTTTAATTTATGTAGATATAATTTAATTTATGCCGATATAGTATAATTTATGCATAAATCTTTAAAATACTTTTCCAGGCCTCTCTGAACCAGGCTAAAGTGCCCAGAGATTTGAAATTAGCAAAGGTAACCTCTCTTTTCAAAAAAGGAAAACAAAATATAACCTATGATATTACAGACCTGTTTCCCTTACTAGCATAACATGCAAAATATTATAACATATTTTTGCATCGACACATGAACAAAAGTAAGATTTTGTTTGCACATGATTGTATTATCTAATGAACGATAAACACAGAAAGATAGTGAACTCTTACAAAAAGAATTAGACGAATGATAGAAAAAGGAGGATTTAACAATTTAACTGGAGTATGTTTTTTCACCCAGAAAATGCCATCTGATAAGAGTATCCAAGAAAAAGAGAAATATAGTATAATTTAAGGCGATTTAGTACTATTCATGCAAATATAGTCTAATTTATGGCGATTTAGTACTATTCATGCAAATATAGTCTAATTTATGGCGATTTAGTACTATTCATGCAAATATAGTATAATTTAAGGCGATTTAGTACTATTCATGCAAATATAGTATAATTTAAGGCGATTTAGTACTATTCATGCAAATATAGTCTAATTTATGGCGATTTAGTACTATTCATGCAAATATAGTATAATTTATGGCGATTTAGTACTATTCATGCAAATATAGTCTAATTTATGGCGATTTAGTACTATTCATGCAAATCTATATATATAAAAAGACAGTGTTAAGCCCCGCGAGGATCCCCATTGGTCAATTTGAAAACACGTGTGTCACTGACCTATCTACTAAGCCTAGCCCAATATACCGTCTAATAATTTTTCACATAGGACATTTGTCTTCGATAGCTCAGTGGTAAACGTAGTGGACTGCTACACAGGCGACCAGGGTTCGATTCTCCAGTTAGACTATACTTTTTTTTTCGACAATTAATTTTTCAAACTTTTAAAAACAAAAGACATTGTAAATCTAAAGGCAATATAGATTTTGTTAAATAAAAATATTTGACTATTTTTTTTTACCCTATTACAATATTTATTTATTTTCCTAAAAGTATTCAGTAAGTGTAGTTTATAAATTTGTTATCTGCACCCCAGACAGTCCTTTTTTTTTTTCACCCGGGCAACGCCGGGCAATGTAGCTTGTATAGTATAATTTATGGCGATTTAGTACTATTCATGCAAATATAGTATAATTTAAGGCGATTTAGTACTATTCATGCAAATATAGTATAATTTAAGGCGATTTAGTACTATTCATGCAAATATAGTATAATTTAAGGCGATTTAGTACTATTCATGCAAATATAGTATAATTTAAGACGATTTAGTACTATTCATGCAAATATAGTATAATTTAAGGCGATTTAGTACTATTCATGCAAATATAGTATAATTTAAGGCGATTTAGTACTATTCATGCAAATATAGTATAATTTAAGGCGATTTAGTACTATTCATGCAAATATAGTCTAATTTAAGGCGATTTAGTACTATTCATGCAAATATAGTATAATTTATGGCGATTTAGTACTATTCATGCAAATATAGTATAATTTAAGGCGATTTAGTACTATTCATGCAAATATAGTATAATTTAAGGCGATTTAGTACTATTCATGCAAATATAGTATAATTTAAGGCGATTTAGTTATTCATGCAAATATAGTATAATTTATGGCGATTTAGTACTATTCATGCAAATATAGTATAATTTAAGGCGATTTAGTACTATTCATGCAAATATAGTATAATTTAAGGCGATTTAGTACTATTCATGCAAATATAGTATAATTTAAGGCGATTTAGTACTATTCATGCAAATATAGTATAATTTAAGGCGATTTAGTACTATTCATGCAAATATAGTCTTTAAAAAATGTAATTTATTGTTTGAGGAAAAAGTTTCCTTTTCTACAAATCTAAATCTACCATTAATATTTCGTTTGTTCCGCCAACAATCTCAAGTTAGATTGGTTTTTAATTTTAACCCTCACTTCGCGAATGTTTTTGACGAAAGGATGCCCGACAGTGGCCCATGTCATCGAACTTTGTTTACTCGCTGGTGCCAACGCTTGGGTCAATGGGTCACCACTGACCAGTAGATATCAGCACATGGTTGAGGGCGCATCTATCCCATCACTAACGCCACACGTTGCCCCCCAAGGGTATCAACATATAGGAGCCATCTGGTTGTACGATCAGATATTGTTTACTTATCCCTCAAGGATGGTGGGATATTTTCATCTTATTAATTCTATTAATAACTTTTTTGTCGGTGCGTGATAAGGTATCTTTAGGTCCATGCTCCATCAAACCAGCCTTAATACCAATCTGCAATCAACGCGGGGTAGTTCTCGCTGGAATTATTAGGTTAGACAGGATTTGATCTCAGATTGTCTTGTTGACAGACCAGTAGTTGCCCCCCCCCCCCCCCCCCCCCCGCACGCAGGCCACCTAACCTTACAAATAGATTTTCTCAACTAATAAACTTTTCTACGCTACGAATCTTTCATAAATATTGTCCTCTATCCACCCATCCACCATGTATTTGTTCCTAAATAGAAACCATTGTCACGAAATGAAACTATTGTCTAAAAAAGAAATATATTGTTTTAAATAAAAAATATTAGTCAATGTAGAAACTAGGCATATAGTCCTAAATAAAAACTATTGCCGCCCCCCAAAAAAACTATTGTCCTAAATAAAAACAATTGCCCCAAATAGAAACACTATCCTAAATTTAAATTATTGTGAAACTATTGTGTCCCCACCCCCCTTACGACAATTAAATTGTTCCAAATATATACGCCGACGTAACGGTTTACTCCCGCAACTTAAGCCTCCCCCCCCCCAATTATTTCCCTCGTGTATCGCGTAGAGTAGAGTCTCAGCCCACACAGTCAATCAAGACTAAACTGAACTGGGAACACTGGTGACTATAGTGAAGGCTTGGGGGGGGGGGGGGGGGCTACAGTTAGTAGATAGATACATCCTCAAAGTTTTCCTGTGACACTTTTGTTTTACTCACAAACCAATTCATTATTTTATTTCTTTAAGCCAATAATATATCAACATATGCCCATAGTTTGTTTTTATAGCCGTGTATATTGGCGTAACTAGGTGTAAATGCCGCCTGGGGAGGGGTTGCGCCTAGTAAAAATGTTTGATTTTATTTACCAGTAAGCTAAGGTCAAGAAAGTGTCCAGTTCCGCCACTGGCCACTGGTGTACATATATACATATATATATATATGAGCCCAAGTCAAAAGGTCGTACCTCAAAACTGATATTTTTAAAATCGCCATTAAAGGGTCAAAATGCAATGAAATAGTTACAACTTGGACTTAGTTCACACCAAACATGGACAACGAGATAGCATGAGATAGCATTTTGACCTAGGTTGATTAAAATATGTCTCAAAAACGCATTTTTTTATGAGAATGTTACGGTTTTTTGCCGGTGACTCTACGTGACATGTAATTTTTCTAGACTTTATTTCAGTAACCTAGGAGCTTTATGTGTATCTCAAAGTCATTTGGTGAATACAAGAAGCCCTTAAATAACTATTTGCCACAAAGTTTGCTCAAATTGATGCAGGGATAATTTTTTTACAAGGGTTAAAAAAAAATAGTGTTGCTTAGGACAGTTGTTGTCATTTCAAGTGAGTGGAGTTTATGCTCCTAAACCTCCTCTTTTGCAACTCCTATGCTTGTAATACTCTTGAATATCATAAATATAGGCTATGGAGATATGTGTGTTAAATTCTTGAAGAAATCCATCTAGAATTAGTAGGTTTTATTCTGAAGTCAATTTTTTGTTGTCATTAGTCCTAAGTGACACCAAGATGTCTATAGCAGCCATTTCTTTTGTTTCGCGTTTTTCGTCACTGTGTCTTTTCCAGTGTAAAACTTATCTTCCCACGATTCAAATCATGTGTAGGAAGGTTCTGACAATACTTAAAAGCATTTTTACACCTCTCTGAGAATATGAAATTTTTTCCCTTGAAAGAGCACCTTTTGACTTGGGCTCATATATATATATATATTATATATGTGACGCTCCACCATGAATTGAGTCGCATTGTGCCCTTGGGTTATTTTGAGTTATTAAGTGATCCTTATAGTAATTTTAATGCTGAATGTATCGGTGAAAATCTTTTTCAAAATCGAAGAAATAATCTCTTAGTTATGTGTGTTTTACTGTATCCATTGTCTGAAACCTAATTTTGAGGAATTTCAATTCTACTGGTTTGCTTTTACAGTATTTACAGTAGAAACAATACAGGGTATTACTTTCAAATATTGTAATTATTTTTAGGCACAAAATTACCACAGAAATGTGCAGAAATCAATAATTTGAAATTGTCGAAATTCCAAAATCAATTTTTTACACCCCGAAGGCATATTTTTGGCTGTAGCTCAAAATAGTTTGAGGCACAAAGTGACTAAATTCATTGTGGAGGGTCACATATATTTGTGTGTGTGTGTGTTTGTTTGCTACAGACTCCTAGCAAGATTATTCTAATCCAACCCCGCACAAGTTTTATATGTGAAAAGACTATCTGTCATGTCACTGAATTTGTTAATCTTAAATAAACATGCCTGTGAATTTATGTACATTCACACAATAAGACAAAGATAGATTATAATAAGTAATTTCAATGAGGCGCTACGCCTACTTTAGCAGACACAATTTTTAGCAGACAGATATTAGCCGAACAAAAAAATCTATACAAACTCTGAAAGGATTTAATAAAGAAAAAAACTACTCTAAAATCCAGAATCAAATTCAATCAAGACATAGACCAAATATGTTGCGTTCCCACGAAATTTTGTTTTTCAAACTAGAAACGAAAAAGAAGAATTAAAAATTAAATTGATATTCGAAAAATAAATACTCGAAGTTTATTAAAGTTAAATAACAATTTAATGGAGTCCGAAAATGTTTTATCGATAAAAATTTTAATGAAATTTTCACATTAGATTATGTGTTAAAAAATATGAATTGTTTATATAAAACAAATGTAACTATTCAACAACAAGAAAAGTAGAATTGATTTTTATTAATCGAGTGGAAGTCTGGCAACTCCGTGAGGGTGTGAAACTCAAGTTTTTTGTTGTTCTAGAAAATCTTCTAAATACAAAAAATAAATATATGGAAAACCAAACTATTATCTACTAATCACTACTGCAAACTTGCACAAATTAAGAGTAATTGATGCCTACTATAAGTTAGAACTATACTAGAATTTGCAGCTTTTATATGGGACCCATTAACTAAAGAAAACACTTAAAGCTTTAACAGATTCAGAAATGAGTTGCAAGGTTTTTTACCACTGAAAATTTACATTTCACACTTGTAACAACAATAGTTAAATCACTAAACTAAACATAGACTCACTAGGGGAGAGCAGGGCAATTAGCAAAGTAGTAATAACCTTAAAAGCATAACATTTTAACTCAGAAATACAACACAATAACAAATCTATTAAAATTCTCCAGATATACATAGAGATAAAAGCACATATTCTATTCCATATGAAATAATTAATCCATATAAGTTAACTTTCTTCCCGAGCAGCCGGTCATGGAATTGGTTTCCAGAAGAAACCAGGAACCACCAGGAAAACCAATAACTTAATTAACATCATTAAATACCCGAATCAAAACACAAAACTAGACCCAAAGCACGAAATATCTAATAGGAAGATTTAATTTTCTGTATATATATGTTTACATAAAGATAAAATAGTATTGCTGTTATTTACTATTATGGAAACAGTCGGTTTTCTTTCCATTTCTAAAAAGGCACTAGAACTAGACTAAGCAACGGAGCATGGTGGACTAGCGACATCGAGCTCAGCTGGACTGCCGAAGTCCGGGGTTCGAATCCTGATGTAGGGTAGGATTTGTCCTTGAGTTTACCCCACTATGATCGTACCTGATATTAGTTAGGGAAAAGTAAAGGTGGCTAGGCATTGTGCTGGCCACATATTCCTTTGTATGCCACAGAAACTCGTGAACACGGCTTCACTCGCCTGATAAATAAATAAAAAAAAAAAATGGTGTAAAAGGAAATTTTACTCAGTGACTTTCAAGAAAAAGCTGAAATATAAGTTAATCTTTCAGATCTATAAAACATAACGAAAACCTCAGAACATCACACGAACATAATTCATGTACTATTTGTATATGTGTGTCTTAGTTCAACTACCGACAAAGGTTTACTATTTCAAAGATTTCATACAGGCAAAGATTTTCATTTCCCTTTGGGATCTCACGTTATCCAGAATTCTATCAAATTTTCACACGTAACCGATGGCCTTTGGGGGAAAGAAAACAAAAGGCCACTAGCCACACAATGCCCTTGTGTGAATTGGCCAATGTAACTGGTCAGCTGGTTAGGGTTGTCATAATTATTCCAATAGAAATGCGGTCGGCATGATACACTAGAATGGACAATGAATTCCAGATGTTTGTGTAGAATTATTTTTGTGTGAAGAATTACGTTTGTGTAGAATTATGTTTGTGTAGAATTACGTTTGTGCTGAATTATGTTTGTGTAGAATTATGTTTGTGTGGAATTATGTTTGTGTAGTATTATATTTGTGTAGAATTATGTTTGTGTAGAATTATGTTCGTGTAGAATTATGTTTCTGTAGAATTATGTTTCTGTAGAATTATGTTTGTGTAGAATCATGTTTGTGTATGAATATGTTTGTGTAGAATTTCGTGTGTGTTGAATTATGTTTGTGTAGAATTACGTTTGTGTGAATTATGTTTGTGTAGAATCCTGTTTGTGTAGAATTATGTTTGTGTAGAGTTATGTTTGTGTAGTATTATGTTTGTGTAGAATTATGCTTGTGTATAATCCTGTTTGTGTAGAATCCCGTTTGTGTAGAATTATGTTTGTGTAGAGTTATGTTTGTGTAGAATTATGTTTGTGTAGAATTATGTTTGTGTAGAATTGTGTTTGTGTAGAATTATGTATGTGTAGAGTTATGTTTGTGTAGTATTATGTTTGTGTAGAATTATGCTTGTGTATAATCCTGTTTGTGTAGAATTATGTTTGTGTAGAATTATGTTTGTGTAGAATTATGTTTGTGTAGAATTATGTTTGTGTAGAATTATGTTTGTGTAGAGTTATGTTTGTGTAGTATTATGTTTGTGTAGAATTATGCTTGTGTATAATCCTGTTTGTGTAGAATCCTGTTTGTGTAGAATTATGTTTGTGTAGAGTTATGTTTGTGTAGAATTATGTTTGTGTAGAATTATGTTTGTGTAGAATTATGTTTGTGTAGAATTATGTTTGTGTAGAATCCTGTTTGTATAGAATTATGTTTGCGTAGAATTATGTTTGCGTAGAGTTATGTTTGTGTAGAATTATGTTTGTGTAGAATTATGTTTGTGTAGAATTATGTTTGTGTAGAATTATGTTTGTGTAGAATTATGTTTGTGTAGAATCCTGTTTGTATAGAATTATGTTTGTGTAGAATTATGTTTGTGTAGAATTATGTTTGTGTAGAATTATGTTCGTGTAGAATTATGTTTCTGTAGAATTATGTTTCTGTAGAATTATGTTTGTGTAGAATCATGTTTGTGTATGAATATGTTTGTGTAGAATTTCGTGTGTGTTGAATTATGTTTGTGTAGAATTACGTTTGTGTGAATTATGTTTGTGTAGAATCCTGTTTGTGTAGAATTATGTTTGTGTAGAGTTATGTTTGTGTAGTATTATGTTTGTGTAGAATTATGCTTGTGTATAATCCTGTTTGTGTATAATCCTGTTTGTGTAGAATTATGTTTGTGTAGAGTTATGTTTGTGTAGAATTATGTTTGTGTAGAATTATGTTTGTGTAGAATTATGTTTGTGTAGAATTATGTTTGTGTAGAATTATGTTTGTGTAGAATTATGTTTGTGTAGAATCCTGTTTGTATAGAATTATGTTTGTGTAGAATTATGTTTGTGTAGAGTTATGTTTGTGTAGAATTATGTTTGTGTAGAGTTATGTTGTGTAGAATTATGTTTGTGTAGAATTATGTTTGTGTAGAATTATGTTTGTGTAGAATTATGTTTGTGTAGAATTATGTTTGTGTAGAATTATGTTTGTGTAGAATTATGTTTGTGTAGAATTATGTTTGTGTAGAATTATGTTTGTGTAGAATTATGTTTGTGTAGAATTATGTTTGTGTAGAATTATGTTTGTGTAGAATTATGTTTGTGTAGAATCCTGTTTGTATAGAATTATGTTTGTGTATAATTATATTTTTGTAGATTTATGTTTGTGTATAATTATGTTTGTATATAATTATGTTTGTGTATAATTATATTTTTGTAGACTTATGTTTGTGTAGAATTATGTTTTTGTCGAATCATGCTTGCATATAATTACGATGTTATAAAATTATGCTTTTGCAAAAGCTTGTCCCAGAAGAGCTCGCGGTGCTCGGACCACCCAGCGCCCACCTCACCCCCCCTACCCCACCACTTCCCTGACATGTAAAGAAACGACTTCGTTAAAATTTCCATGATCATTATATATTTGTCGTCTGCTTCCGTGTGATCACGTGACAAAACAGATAGCAGAAAGCAATGCGTGCATGTTGACAGTTTTCATAACATTCACGTAAAAACAACAAACAACGAATAAACAGAACAGAAGTTTGGGGGAGGGGGAGGGGGTTGTTACATCAAGAGAGGTCTACTCTATGAATTCCCGACCGAGTGGTAATTGAAAGGACACTAGAGTTCACTACCCCTTTTATTCCTCTCCCAATGTCTTCTCTTACAAACGAGTCATGAAAGGGCCTTTGGCTTAAATTGACTGAATTTACTGCCAATTAAAGAAAGCGAACATTTTGTAGGGCTTAAAAAATGAAAAAAAAAGGATTACTGCCACTTGAATAGAGTGTTGTAGTCTGAAACCTGAAAGCAGTGTCCGCCATTGGCAGCTCTTCAAGACAACTTATGTTTTCTTTTTCTTTCGTTTTCTTTCCATCGTTCTCTTTTTCTTTTTAACCTTCTTTCCTTCTCTCGCTTCTCTTTCTTTGATTATCTCTCTTTAATGCGTTCTCTCTGTCTTTCTCTTACTTTCCGTCTTACTGCAACCCTTTCTCCTTCTCTCTTTCTTTCTCTTTCTCTCTCATTCTATCTCCTTTTCCCCGTCATCTCCTTTTTCTTTTTTTTTCTTTCATCAACACATTCTAATGAATCAAAGGTCAAGAGAACAACACGCATTCATTATTAACCCAAGTATACATTCAAAGAAAACCCCACAACAATTTATTCTACAACTGTTGCAGCTACCAAGTTCTTGTTCCAGTTTCCATAGACTGATATCAAATACAATCATCATAAGACCCTTGACCGTCGTTGGAAGGAGCGAATGGACAACTCAGAAAACATCTTTCTCCTCCTTTTTTTTTTTTGCCTATCTTGAGAGGATGTCAATAGTACAGCCGTTCGCAGCTTTGTCCAGACCTTAATACTGTCAAACCAGCATTTCCACTGACGGCCTCTCCGACGTCCACCTTTTACAGTGCCTTGGTGGAATGTTTTTGGCAGGTTATTATGCCGCACCACATGACAGAACCATGTCAGTTTATTGCCTTTTATTCTTGGCATTATCGTTTCTTGAGGGCCTGCAATTGATGATATTCTGTCCCAGACATACTCATTAGTCCTGTGTTCTAGGTAGGAAATTCTAAGGATTTTTCTCATGCATTTACTTTCGTATGCCTGCAATTTGTTTTCAGTGGCTGCTAGCAGTGTCTAGGTCTCCTTTCCATTCAGACTAATGCTTTTGCTTGACCAGATTCTGTTTAGTCTAGCCGTTGCCGCCATTGCTGCTCCAACCTGGCTCCAATTTCTGCCTCACAGCTTCCGTCTACGGGTAGGGTATTTAAAATTCTGTACCTCTTCTAGTTGTTGTTGGTTCATTATAATGTTTGTACTTCTGGCATTTGTGGTGTTGATCATTTTTTTACATTTTTTTCGGAGCTGAGTTCCATTCCATATGCCCATGCTCTATATGCAAGCAGTTCTATGAGGTCTTATAGGTCTTTGTTGCTCCCGGTCATTAAGTCAAATACAATAAAAAAAGAAGAAAATAAAAAGGAAGCCAAGCGTGATGCTAATTCGTACTGAAGTCACGAATAGGTTTTACCCTGGGGGTACTCAAATTCAACCAAGGACAAGTTTCCACATTATTTCTCACCCCACTTTTTTTCCCTTCTGTTAGTTCAATGCTCTTTATTCCCCCCCCCCCCCCCCCCCTTCCCCAATTATTTTATAGTAGTATAAACAATTGAATTACGAAGATGATTTTAGTGGATGGACTTTATGTCAATTGATTTCTAGTGGCAAGATTTTAAGGTTTTTGGAATGTATCTATCTATCTATCTATCTATCTATCTACCTACCTACCTACCTATCTATCTGTCTGTCTATCTGTCTATCTGTTTATCTATCTGTCTATCTGTCTATCTGTCTACCTATCTATCTATCTATCTATTAATCAATCAATCCATAAATCCATCAATTTATCAACCTATCAATCTATTTATCTATCTATATATCTAGACTAAGCTAATCTATCTATCTATGCATCTATCTAATCTCTATCTCTATGCATCTATCTAATCAATATCTCTATCTAGATAATATATCTATCTATCTTTGTGTACAATAATATGACAACTAAAACAATAAACGTCATACAAACCTCTCTGAAAATAAATAAGTAACAATAAGTCGTCCGCAAAGGACTACGTTAACAAGCATCATTTCAATAATAAAAACATTCAGACTACTATTTGCGCAACAACAACAACGTACCTCTCTAAAATTACAACACGACAATAAATTCATCCACTATAGTATGACCTAGATGTACGCGTTTAGGGTCGCCAGATACATGGGTACCAAAAGGAGGACACATTGAGTGTTTCATTAAAATCATTTTTTTTTTCAATTGAATGTGGATTTAACCAGCAATTAGTTCACTTTTACTACAATGGTTGCCAATAATTATCTATTAATAAATTAACCTAGAAAAAGTATAATGAAATAAAAAATGAATTCAATTGACTTTTTTTCTCAAAATGCAACAATATAAATAAATAAATTTTATTATACTTTTTGAAAATGAAACATATTTCTATGACGAGCCAACTTTTTGCAGAAAATCCTCTTTAGCAAGCACAAATGTATAAAACTGTTGTTACATTAAACTATTTCGGACGAAGACCACATGTTACATTTAAATTATTAATTCCGGAACGATCCACCATGTTACATTATTTATTCATATGCAACTATCTGCTTGTAGATAGCCCTTCAAGTTTGGCAGCGTTTGTCTAGTGTCTAGGTACAATTCTATTGAGGTCGCCGAATCCCTATGTCTCTCTGACGATAGTGTTTGTTTATTATACTAGCAGTTCTCTGTGTATTAATTTCCGATCTAGCTTGTAGTTTCAACAATTAAAACAAAGTCCGTAGTGAAACAAGATGAATGTTTAATACAGATCAACGAAGCAACAAGTTTACAATGAAGATGTTGTACAATGGGTGTAGACAATAATTATCCGACCTACCCCAAGGGAGTCTTAAACAGAACTGAGCTTGCTTGGTCGTTTACCGGCAGCTCACAAAAGTGGGAGGGGATAATTAGTAGTACGTTACCGATTTAGTGGTGGCGGACCCAATGAAAAATGTGCATTCTTCCCGCGGTGACCTTTATACCCAGGAATATTAATATGCAGCGCGAATATTATAGCTCATCTATTGGATAATAGCATGTCTGGGTCTAAGCCGGAATGAACTGGTTCTACAATTGCCAATAGTAATTTTAAATGGCCTTGGCCTTTGTTTGCCCAAGTTAAAAGGAGTAAATATTAAGTAGGGTGACCCAAATAGTATTAACACACAATGTAATTATACAATGTACAATGTAGATGGGAAAGATGGTTTAAATAATATTGGTATACATGATAATGTAACACTGTTCACATGTGAAAATTTTCAAGTTGTACTTTGTAAGAATGGTGCCCTTTACAGAATTAACTGAGAGTTTGTTTCTTTTCTTTGTCCATTGAGCGTTTATCAATGAGAACACTCTTTCCACAATGACATTGTGTCCAGGGATACAGAAAAAAAATTCACACAATTTTAGTAACTCTGAAAAGCAAATTGCATTTGAGGAACTTTGAAAAAACAAACTCCGCTGCTCATGCAAGAATCTTTGAAAAAAACTGTTCATTCTTTTCTTGTACAACTAATTTGATATTGCAATATTGGTCAAACAATTTCGCGGCAACAAATTACAAGGAAATTGAATAAACTTCACTATGGTTAGCTTAATTTTCATCTTATTAATTAATTGAACCATCCGAATTGTAATCTAGGAAAAATGTTTCCTGTTGTGGCTGAATATTCCTTGAAATAGATCTATTCACCTTCACCTCAAAAGTTGCATTCTTTGCCATAACCGTTTGTTTAGACTCTTAATATTAATATTATTGTGAATAAATAGCGTAGAGTCTATCTCCGGCTATCTCTTGAAACTATAAAGATGTTACATAGGTACATTTGAATTTAGGTGTGCAAGGGGAGGTGAGGTGGAGAAAGAGACAATCGGTGGACAATTAACCTAACAACACATTAGATAACACAGTCTAATTCATGACATTTACTGATTTACCCGGCCCAGAAATTTATTGACAGTAAATAAGAACTTAAAAAGTGAAAAAAGGATTATTGAAATCTTTATCGTACAAAAGACGGACATCTTAAGGGTTTTTAGCTTTGCCTGCCGGACGGAGGACAACAGGGCTAAAAAGGAGGACATGTCCTCTTTTTGCCGGACGTCTGGCAACCCTATAGACGTTAGTCATTAGGCCTTGCTGTTATAATCGACACGTGAGAAGAGCTTTGATATTAAAACATTTCCTTATTGTTACAGTTCAGTTTTATTCACTGCAACATGATTTTAAATAATTGAATGAGTGAGTGAATTTTTTTTCTAAATAAACAAACAGTAGTGACGTGTGCAAAAGAAGTATGTAAGAAAAGCATGATTTTGTATAAGTGATCAAGAGTTGACAAGGGAGAGAATGATAGGGTAAAAGTTTAGTACATGTTGGATTCTTGAGATAGAAGGTTGATTTTTATTATTATAAGTTCTGTTGAACTAAATGTGTTGTACTTAAGTATATTCAAGTCTAAAGTGTGGACTTTGAGTAGAGTTTAAATAAATAAAGAATCCTATAAGGAGCTAGATAAAGTGCTCAAGTAATAATAATTATAAGTAGATATTAGAAGAAAGTTGTTATGAAGATTTTATAATAAATTGACAATTTATGTATGACAAATAATTTGTGAACCATGTGCTTCGTTTTGTGTATAATAAACTTCTCATCTGAATGGAACCAATGTGTGCTCAAATATTTATGTTACCATTATTCAGTATACAATATTACACGCCTCTGAAGTAATAATAATAATAAAGAACAATAAGGTAACACTTATAATAATGATGTTATGTTGACATCTCTTAGTTGTGAACTGTTACTCTATTAAGTCTACTTGCAAATTCGCAAATTATATTTTGTATTATAATAATATCTTATCTTATTTGCTACAAGACGCTACTTCTATAAAGAAATCCTCCAAAAATCAATGCAGATGTATGAAATAGAAACAATTTTTTGATAAAAAACAAAAACATTAATCTTTATTAATAATGCATTGAAGCTGCAGTAAAAACAGCAGAATTACTTCCCTTTGAAGAATTTGTTCCCATAGAATTTCTTATGATGTTTACAAAATGTCAAAGCTACGAGTTTTTTTTTATTGCATTATTTTATACCTTTGAATTGAGTGCATATTTGTATTAAAGTAATCGCCGGTGGAACTAATATTGATTTTGTTAAAGCGTTTGAAATTCGCTTGTAATCGAATATTTTTTTAAAGACAAAGCTCAAAAGAACAAACAATAAAAAAAAAAAGAAGAAAACAACAACAAAACAACAACAAAACAACAACAACAAAAAAAACAACAACAAAAAAACAACAACAACAACAAAACTCCAATCCTGGACAAAAACGGACAGTTATACCAAAGACTATAATGAGATGGACCGCTTGATATATATTTTTTTTTTTTTCCGTGCGCAGCCAATAACACAGTCTTTAATGACTCCTAAACTTCCCTAAGACTTCCGCTGCATACAATTTTCGATTTTAATTTTCCATTGAGCAAATCATATTGAATTACTAAGCTAGAAGTCTAGAGTCTAGAGGACTTAGTGCGATCGGAAATTCCGAAACTAAGTGTTTCAATTTATCGAATAGCAGAAATATCAAAGCAAGCGGTCCATCTTATTATAGTCTTCGTTTATATTAGTACTTACTGGTTTATTAAATTTCTATCTCCTGACAGGGGTTATGAACTAATTATGTAATCATTTCTAATTTTGAAGGAACGCCTGTAAACTTATCAGTAATAACAAAAAGTAATCTTTTTTTAAACATTAAATGAAAGAAAGTGTATTGCACGTGCAACAAAGGCTGTCACTCGTGTGTGGGCTTGTACAGCCACAGCAGAAGCCGCAAGGCCAGGAGCGCACATACCCCCAAGGGCACACTAAATTCCGTCGTCTCACGAGACTAATGTAAGCCAACAGTAACAGTAACAGTAACAATATCATATATTGAATAAGTCATGACGTAAAGGGGTAATAGTTTGCAAAGACAATGGGCCGTATTGCTGCTGAGAGTTAACACCCTTGCCCCTTTTACAAGTCAATCTTTTATGACTGACTTGTAATTTACAAGTCAGTCATAAAAGATTGACTTGTATAAGGGGCAAGGGTGTTAACTCTCAGCAGCAATACGGCCCATTGAATTATCTATTTTTTACTGTGGAAAATTTGCCTACAAATTGTGCAAACACGAGTTTGGAATTAACTTTAAACATTTAGTACGAGAACGATAGCGAGGTCAGCACAGAAAAATGAGTCAACATTAGAAGGGATGTTTGAGTCTGGCACTGTACAATAAAACAATACATAGTTTCTAATCCTTGTCTGTAAACGAGAACCAGAACTTGTATCAATTTTTTTTTTCGTTGAAATATAATGTATTTTATTATTATAGAAATGTATAGGTTTCCTTCAGATGGAAGCTACTATGATTTGAAGACCCCTTGGCTTTGGCCTAGTTAGATTACGGGTAAAAAGTTAACGCAATTTATGAATGGATCTAATAATAATAAACACAAATAATCTTAATTATCTTCAAGAAAATTTTTTTCACAAACTGTTCAATACATAAAATTTAAAACACACAATATATATATAAAAAAAAAACACTTTTAAAAAGCTACTTACAAATAATAGGTAACAATATTACCATGTCTTCGCCTTTTTTTATCTTTCTATGTCGCCAACTAAAATATTCTCATAACTAAAAACACTTCAATTGATTTCATTCATCCTTTAAGTTAGTTCTCCTGTTGTAAAATAGCTTAAACAACACAATCACACGTACACACACGTTCATACACAAACATACACAATATTTGATAGTCACACTCTACGAACCCAAAGTATGATGGGAACACTAGGCGAGGTGGGGGTGTTGGTGTGGGGGGGGGGGAGGGGGTGCAAGACATACAAATCAGTAGCAACAACCCAATATCGGATACTTCAGAAAGAATTAAATTCAATTGTGAAAGTATTTCCGGTTCAAGTGGACCAGAGGTCACGACCTCGTGCTGTTGAGTTCTTGAAGTGATGACTCAAAAAAATTGTCAATGCCCGGGAAACACAATTTTTTTTTATAAAGTATTTCGCTCCCCACCCTCTCTTCTAATAGTAAAATTTATGAGGAATGACATTTTGATGAGAGTGAATTTGAGAAAAAGTCGTTGGCGTAAGGATACATTGGAAGAATAAAAGGGCGCGACGCCAAAGTTGTGGGGGGCAAGAAAAATTGAAAGACTTTGAAAGTTGAAGTTGTGTCAAGTTGATGCTGTATTCATTTATTAAAGTAGTACTTTGTAGGGGTTATTTAATCAGTTTTACGATGCAAATCGAATTTTTTTTTAGGATGAATTATAATATTTTTAAATATTTGGTCATTTAGAATTTAGATCATTGGTCGGCTACCTTCTGATATTTATTATTTATTCAGCGTACTAACAGGTACCCAGCTCTGTACTTGTGAAAATGGCTTGAATAGTCTATTTAAGAAGTACATAAAACTAATGAATGCCCCCATAACAGCGCGTTGGACACAATAGTTCCGTTTACAAAACCTATATTTCTTTAGTGGTTTTGAAAGCAGTGCCGTCAATGGGATTGTGTAGGTAGCACAATGACACTAAATGCCTTTTCACTCTCTAACAGGTGTTTTACAAAAACTGTAAAGCCTCCTAGAGCTAGTGGATTCGAACCTATGACTTTTGGAATCGCGAATATTCGGGCTTCCGAGCTGACAAGACAACCATGCCATCTTTATGGAAGTTTGTTACCAAAACTTAAGAAGACTTAGATGATCTCTCTCCCCTCGCTTAGGCAATAAAACGCTTTCGTCTTTATCGGACATGACACGACAAGCCTCCAGAATACCAAACCGTACGGCCTAGGGCTACACTAGCAACATATCAAATATGCACAGGAATCTGTTAAAACTATCAGTCTGGGCAGATTGCTGACTATTCAATAACAGTAAAAAAAATACATGTAAAATAATACAGGCAAATCCTTTTTTTTTTTAGCGAAGCAAGTAAAACAAAAAATACATTAAAAAAACATAAATCAAAACAAGCAAAATTGAAATGGAACCGAACAACGAAACAAAACAGCAAAAAGAAAATGAAAAAAAAGTTTGAATACGCACAGAGAAACGCATGAATTCAAGTTTGTCTATTTTTAAGAGAGAGTTTCTGTAAATAATTGAAGATTCGTGCATTCTACAGCTGACCATATGAATCATGCATTAGCTGGACCTTTTCAGATTGTGTTCAATTAAAAATATCTGAATGCTTCAGTGTAGAATGGAAGGACAATGAGGAATAGAGGAGATTACATTAGTTGTTGTTTTTTGAATGTTCATCGATGGGACATTTCAAGTTTAAAAGAATGGTTTATACTTTAGTATAGTTTTCTATTATGTACTGAGTTTAGGATATTTAGATTCGCAAACCAACACTATGCTTCAATAACTTAATAAACTGTCATCCATTAAAAAGAAAATGTATAAAAAAAGATGAATTTTATCTATAATTAGTAGTTGAATTAAAAAAACAACAGCAAACCCTTTAGTTTTTCTTTTTTTTAGAGTATGTGTAATAAACTCTTTAGATTTACTTTAGAAGTATATAATATATAAAAACATAATAACCGTCTTTAGTGTCAGTTGATATACAGTTCTGCAGGGTATATTCAACAAAAAATAATATGTTTTGCACATTGGACTTGTGAGACGAGGAATTCGTTTTCCTTCCAGAGGGGAGGGGAGGGGGTAAAGGGGAGTTTCTCCTTAATTCTTGTACTTTGCTGCAATAGGATTTACAAACATTGACGCGAAGTCGGGAATTTAAAAATGGTAACATCAAGTCTGGAATTACAAACATTGACATAAAGTCGGGAATGATAAACATTGATATCAAGTCGGGAATTAGAAAACATTTACATTAGACCGGAAAATCCAAAACATTAACACCAAGTCGGGAATTACAAACATCGACACCAAGTCGGGAATTACAAACATCGACACCAAGTCGAGAATTTTACATATTATTTACAACTAGTGCCATATAGCCAGTTAAAAAAATGAAAGTAATAAAATCAAACCTAAAAATGGCAATCATTATTGCAATAGTTATCTGTCATAAATGACCAATAATATTAATTAATTAATAACCATAATTTGAATTTTGCTGTCCATATTATATGTATCATAGGGCATTATTCACGCTTACAAAGGCCTAGCCCAATGAAAATGCGCAACGGGGTCCCCATATTCGGTGAAGGACTTTAGTATGGTGGGCCGAAGAATGAGAAATAATTCAGTTTTAAATCGTTGAGCAGAATATATAAATTGTGACAAATTGTGGACTTGTTATCTCTTTCAGAACGGCTGCCACTAGACCACCATGTCCCACTGTGGGATCAAAACCCACGACATTAAGAAATGTAAGCCGAATCTTTCTTCTACTATCCACATATATTCGTAAACATCTTTCAAAAGAACTTTATCAAACATATATTTTACAAGTTAAAAAAATAAATAAAACATGTTTTATAAGACGTGTAAAAAAATGAAAACACAATATTGAACGTTGAACTTACTTGTTTAAAAATCTGGCAAAGTGCAATTCACTAATGGCTGATTTAAATATTTCAAAATCTCCTTGGTAACGAGACGCTATAAGATGTTTTCCCTGTCAAATCTGGCAAACTACAAAAACGTAAATCCCCGTGAATGAAAAGCGGGGTGTCCAAAATTAGAGGGCTGGCTAGCGGTCATTGGATGACTCCGGACAGTGGATTGGAGGAAGAGAGTTGATGGTGGGGGTGAGAGGGAGTGGGGGCCAGGGAATAGGGAAGTCGTGGGTTGAGCGAAGAGAACATGTGAGTGTGAGCAGGAATCAAACAGTATAAAGTATGCATAATATAGAGCACACAGAATATAGAACATACAGAATAAAGAACATACAGAATATAGAACAAAAAGAATATAGAACATACAGAATATAGAACATACAGAATATAGAACAAAAAGAATATAGAACATACAGAATAAAGAACATACAGAATATAGAACATACAGAATATAGAACATACAGAATATAGAACATACAGAATATAGAACAAAAAGAATATAGAACATACAGAATATAGAACATACAGAATATAGAACATACAGAATATAAAACATACAGAATATAGAACATACAGAATATAAAACATACAGAATATAGAACATACAGAATATAAAACATACAGAATATAAAACATACAGAATATAGAACATACAGAATATAGAACATACAGAATATAGAACATACAGAATATAGAACATACAGAATATAGAACATACAGAATATAGAACATACAGAATATAGAACATACAGAATATAGAACATACAGAATATAGAACATACAGAATATAAAACATACAGAATATAAAACATACAGAATATAGAACATACAGAATATAAAACATACAGAATATAAAACATACAGAATATAAAACATACAGAATATAGAACATACAGAATATAGAACATACAGAATATAGAACATACAGAATATAGAACATACAGAATATAGAACAAAAAGAATATAGAACATACAGAATATAGAACATACAGAATATAGAACATACAGAATATAAAACATACAGAATATAAAACATACAGAATATAGAACATACATAATATAAAACATACAGAATATAAAACATACAGAATATAGAACATACAGAATATAAAACATACAGAATATAAAACATACAGAATATAGAACATACAGAATATAAAACATACAGAATATAGAACAAAAAGAATATAGAACATACAGAATATAGAACATACAGAATATAGAACATACAGAATATAAAACATACATAATATAAAACATACAGAATATAAAACATACAGAATACAAAACATACAGAATATAGAAAATACATAATATTGAACATAAAGAATATAGAACATACAGAATATAGATAATACAGAATATAGAACATACAGAATATAGAACATACAGAATATATATCATATAGATAAAAGACTTTTCAGAATATAGAACATGCATAATAAAGACTTTAGAATAATGAACATACATAATTTTAGAATAGGGTCGCAACCATTTGCTAATAGTGTGCCAAACTTGGATTTCTAAGTTATTCAGCGTGCCAACAGCCTAAAAGTCAACCTGCTCTATTATACTTTATAGAGAAAATCGTCACAGCGTTTTATATTTGTTTCAAAATTATCGTGTTTGTGATTATCATCCTTTTTATTTGCATTTATATCTGGTCATCTCTGCTATTGTCTGAGCTAGTCTCCCTGTTTCGTTTAGTGTCCTGACGTTCCAGCGTCCTATTCGAATTTTCTGTTTTGGTTTTACGAGGTCCTTTGTCGGGTTGGGGACTTCCTTTTGGTTTTGGCCCTCGACCGTCATGGCACCAGTGTCCTGGGTCAGATCGCTCCCTTGACATCCGTATTATAATTATCAATGTTTTCTTTGACTTTCGATTCAGTAGCAGTCTAATTTTCTACGGGATGAGGGTGCTAGCCTCATGCCTTCCCTCTTGTTTTCGGGCTATGAGGTTACGGTTGTTGTATTTGGTCCTAACCAGGTATTTTATTTCCCTGGTACCCTCCATACATGTATGGGGAGGCGCCCGATGGGAGGACAACTACCCCACACGGACATACAGCTTCGACATAATTAAAATTGTATTAAAACAACAACAACCACTTTATTTACTAAAATTATTTTCAGTGATGTTTTCATGACAGTCAAAACGCCACACCACTGTTTGGTCGGCAGTCGGCAGGTGCATGTCACACTGCAGTGCTTTGAAATAACAGTCCTAGTCTGCTGATGTCGGTGGAATATCAAAGTCACTTTTGCACGTCATGGTGTAGCCATAACGATTTGCATACTGCAAGGTAAGCGTCCATTGTTCTGCTATGTGACATATGCACGCCGGGTGAACTTTGTAATACAGAGCAGCTAGCTTAGAGCTTGACATTGTTTTACATAGAATCTATACTTCTGCGCACCCCCTTCCCCACTCAATATATATATATACAATACAAAGTTTCTAAAATACCTACTAAGAAACAAAGAATCACGCATTGCAGCCGATCCCATTAGTACTTAGACCTAATAACATTTCTATAACAGTTCACATAAATATTAAAAATACGTAAGTAAAGTACCCGTCGGACCAAACTGATCATAGGGCTGGTGAAGCAGCGTTTACAAGTTTCTGTGGCCACGGCATACAAGAGGATGTGTGGCCAGCACAATGCCCAGCCGCCTTTACTTTACCCCAACTAGTGTCAGGTACCCGAGCTGGGTAGACTCTGGGGCACCCTTAAGTCCCTGGAAAAAAAATCCTAGCCCTGCCCCCATTTAAAATATGTAGAGATGTGATATCACTTTTGTCATTATGTTTTCATTATTTTATTTTTTCATATTAATACAGAAAGTTGTGGAAAATTCTGAAGCAGTCGCAATGCTGCATTCTGGGAAAAAAGTGTATGCCAATAAAAGAATTGCTAAAAAATGATTGCATTTTATTCAAATAAAGTAGTGTTTTTTTGTTTAAATTTGGCCAATACAATGGGCTGAATAAAAATTTCTGCTTGTAATTTTGTAGGGAATAAATCATTGAACATTTAATGAGCTATTTTTTTTTTAATTTAAAAAATGAAACGATTGACTTTTCACAAGAGGTTAAAACGGCATTTTCTTTTTAGTTTAGCTTGTTTGAAAGCCAGAGAGTGAGAGAGAGAGAGAGAGAGAGAGAGAGAGAGAGAGAGAGAGAGAGAGAGAAAGAGACTGATGGCGTAGCATAAAAAGAAAGATTTGAAGAGAGAGAGAGAGAGAAGAACGGAGAAGGAGACATATAGAGAGACAGTAATATTGAGAAAATGAAAGCTCACGAACGAGGGAGAGAAAACGAGAGTTAAATAGCGATAGAAACAAAGAGAAAGAAATTGAAAGAGAGACAGAGAGAGAGAAACAAAGAGAAAGAAATTGAAAGAGAGACAGAGAGAGAGAAACAAAGAGAAAGAAATTGAAAGAGAGACAGAGAGAGAGAAACAAAGAGAAAGAAATTGAAAGAGAGACAGAGAGAGAGAAACAAAGAGAAAGAAATTGAAAGAGAGACAGAGAGAGAGAAACAAAGAGAAAAAAATTGAAAGAGAGACAGAGAGAGAGAAACAAAGAGAAAGAAATTGAAAGAGAGACAGAGAGAGAGAAACAAAGAGAAAGAAATTGAAAGAGAGACAGAGAGAGAGAAACAAAGAGAAAGAAATTGAAAGAGAGACAGAGAGAGAGAAACAAAGAGAAAGAAATTGAAAGAGAGACAGAGTGAGACAAAGAAAGAGAGAGAGAGACAGAGAGAGACAAAGAGAGAGAAACAAAGAGAAAGAAATTGAAAGAGAGACAGAGAGAGAGAAACAAAGAGAAAGAAATTGAAAGAGAGACAGAGAGAGAGAAACAAAGAGAAAGAAATTGAAAGAGAGACAGAGAGAGAGAAACAAAGAAAAAGAAATTGAAAGAGAGACAGAGAGAGAGAAACAAAGAGAAAGAAATTGAAAGAGAGACGGGGAGAGAGAAACAAAGAGAAAGAAATTGAAAGAGAGACAGAGAGAGAGAAACAAAGAGAAAGAAATTGAAAGAGAGACAGAGAGAGAGAAACAAAGAGAAAGAAATTGAAAGAGAGACAGAGAGAGAGAAACAAAGAGAAAGAAATTGAAAGAGAGACAGAGTGAGACAAAGAAAGAGAGAGAGAGAGAGAGACAGAGAGAGACAGAGAGAGAGAAACAAAGAGAAAGAAATTGAAAGAGAGACAGAGAGAGAGAAACAAAGAGAAAGAAATTGAAAGAGAGACAGAGAGAGAGAAACAAAGAGAAAGAAATTGAAAGAGAGACAGAGAGAGAGAAACAAAGAGAAAGAAATTGAAAGAGAGACAGAGAGAGAGAAACAAAGAGAAAGAAATTGAAAGAGAGACAGAGAGAGAGAGAAACAAAGAGAAAGAAATTGAAAGAGAGACAGAGAGAGAGAAACAAAGAGAAAGAAATTGAAAGAGAGACAGAGAGAAAGAAACAAAGAGAAAGAAATTGAAAGAGAGACAGAGTGAGACAAAGAAAGAGAGAGAGAGAGACAGAGAGAGACAGAGAGAGAGAAACAAAGAGAAAGAAATTGAAAGAGAGACAGAGAGAAACAAAGAAAGAGACAGAGAGAGACAGAGACAGGCAGAGAGAGAGAGAGAGAGAGGGGGGAGGGAGTCGAAGAGTAAAAGCGATAAAAATAAAGAAGAGGAAATATAGATTTGGTGGAAGGAAAGATAAAAAGAAAACTTCATCTAGAGAAATATAATTACAAATACAGTTTGCAAATTGTTGCAATGCATGCGAGAACACTTGGATTTAATTCTGTCATTCAATTTCAATGATTTGTGAAGCTTTGTGAAGATTTGATTTGAAATTTACAAAAAATGGAAATTATTTTTATGTTTAAGCCTAATTTTAATCTTAAATTAGTTCTTAGAAGTGTCTTTCTCTCTTTGAGTTCACGTACTTTCTATTTCCTTATGTTATATGTTTATTCTCCGTCTCTCTCCCTATCTCTCTCTATGTCTCTCTCAAATACTCACACTTTAACTATTCTATATACATTGCTTGTTTATGAATAACTAAGTAAAAAAGTAAAGTACCCGTCGGACCAAACTGATCATAGGGCTGGTGAAGCAGCGCTCACCAGTTTCTGTGGCCACGGCATACGAGGGGATGTGTGGTCAGCACAATGCCCAGCCGCCTTTACTTCACCCCAACCAATGTCAGGTACTCATCAGAGCTGGGTAGACTCAGGGACACCCTCAAGTCCCTGGTAAAAAAATAAAACTAGTCTCCATCAGGATTTGAACCCAGAACCTTCGGATCGCCAGTCGAACGCGCTGCCTGCTCGGCCACCCATTTATGAATTACTAGCTAAAGATTTTTTTCTCATTTATTCTCCGACCTTATCACTCTCTATGTCTCTACATCTCCACCGTTCCCTCCCTCTCTCCATCTCTTTATTACTCAATCCATCGCCATCTAAGTGAAAAACATTTCTCGTACTATCATTCATATTTATATTTCTCTCTTTCGCTCTTTCACTCTCTCTAGCATTCTCTCATATTTCGATCCTATTCATAAGTTACATCCAAGCAGCCGTGTACTCTCCTTTGACGCCTACCTCTATCCTAATTCCCCTGTGTGTTTTCACTACATTGATAATTCCTTTGAATGTGCTATATTATTCTATATTATTCTTTTTTTGTTGTTTTGTTTAACCCTTTACGGACAAGTGTTGCAAAAAGGCAACAGTTCAAACCATACACATGTTAATGTAAATTTTTTTAGTAAATCTACTGTAGTTCAGGATAAAATTGTATTTTACTTATTATTTAACCCTTATAGTCCCGGGCGCGTATATAGCGGAACTGAAGGCAGCAAAGATAGAAGTAGGTCGGTACGGGAAGGGTTAAATGCAGCTTCTGATACAGTCTTTTAATTATGTTTTAAGGAAAAGTTGTATCTTATCTTATATATTACAGACGCTTCTTCTATAAAGAAGATTTTTGCGTCCTACGCTCATCCGTGGTCCAAGTCTAGTCTTGTATCCTTATTAATGTTTTAAATGATGCTTAGTTACTGGGTTTCCTGGTTTGTTCGTGCCCCAATGCCACTCAGGAAGAAAGAGTACTTATATGCATTTGTTCTCGCATAAGGAATAAGGAAAGTGTTTTGTCCTTATATTTATCTGAGCATTGCAACAGGTTGTAATTGGGTTGTATTTCTAAATTAGAGTTTAATGCCTTATGTATTATTATTACTTTACTCTTTGCCCCTCTGTCCTCTAGTGTTTCTAGGTTTAGTGATTTGACTGTTGGTCTTACTCTTGTCAGTTGTGAACATTCGCTAGTTATGAACCTTGCAGCTCTTTTCTGAATTTGTTCTAATTTTAAAATATTTTCTTTAGTTGATGGGTCCCTTATAGATGATTTATATTATAGAATAGTCCTAACTAATGTGAGATAGCACACGATAACTACTAACTACTCTTGCATCATCCAGAAAAAAATATTCAAGAAATAAATTAGATAGTTTTAATGTATGTCAGAAAACATTTTTATTTGTCAATGAAAAAATCATAAAATTGAAATTATTGCACATAAAAACATTGAAATTATTGCACATAAAAACATTGAAATTATTGCACATAAAAACATTGAAATTATTGCACATTAAAACTTTGTTTTAAACAGGTTCCAGGAAAAAAATATTTTCATTAAAAATGATTTTTATTGTAAAAAAAATACATCAGTTGGGAATAATGCTCGCTTAGCCATTTTAATTCGTGGAAATTGGGTTTCCTGTGTTATAGTCTTTCAAAACCGGATTCGTTTCTTATCCAGGTTTTGAGAAAAAAGGTGAATATTTAAACACAAGACAAAAAAAAATAAAAAAAAAAAAATAGTGTAGAATTTTTAATAGCAACGGAATTGAAAGTCTTAACGATTATGCATGCATTAAAGGTCGAAGAGAAAAAAAATTCCGGTTCCATTCGATCATCTTATTCTAAACAAGTCTGTGTGCTACGTTACTGGTTGTAAGAAAATATGTCGAGGATTAAATTTTATTTCATTACCAAAAGATGTCGCCAAAAGAAAACGATGGATTGTGGATGTCAGATTTTGAAGAATCACCCTATTTATAATCCCAGACTAATTGCTTGATGCAAAAGAATTTTCGCTTTTTTTTTTGTTTTTATGAATCTACGCATTGTGTTTTTTTAATAATCAAGGACGCAACTCTTGACTAATTTTTGTATAAACAGAGCTAAATTTAACCTTTAGCGACTAACACTTTGAGTATTAATTATCGCCTAGTCATTTTTATGTTAAAACGGATTCCTCATAGCTAATCTTGTAGCCTTTCTATATTTCTAAAAGATCAGAACTGGTTGTCGAGGTTGAAATCAATCGTCAAACACCACCAAAAGCATGGTTTTGTTAACGAAAATGGCGGGAAATGTCACCAGAAGCTGTGATCTCTTCCATTTGAAAAGGTCACACCTCATTATTAAGACTTTAATCTCTAACGAAATAGAATTAAATATACAGAGTGAAATTTTCTTATATTAGATCTATAGTAGTAACATTTTTCTTGAAAGTAACCACAGAACAAACATACACATAAAATGTCCAAACTTTCATTGTTTATTGAAGACCTGAATTTATGTATCGGTTTTTACCCAATCCCGTATGGTTAGTGAATAGAATAACACCCACATTTATTGCCAAATAAATTGAGCATCAATTAAACGAACATCAATTAAAAGGGCTTAAATTCCTACGGATCAATCCGGAACAATATTATTGTGTTGTTTTTGTTTTTTTTGTTTAAAAAAAATTATTTCAATTTTTCTTAAATTATATTTTAATTCTTAATTTTTGAATGAAAAAACAAATCAGCAATTCCAATAATTTATTCATAAATATTTCAGAATTGTATTGTTGTTGTTTTTAAATTATTATCATATTTTACAAAATATGTTTTGCTAGCTAAACATTGTTGCGAACTAATTTTGTGCTGTTATTATTTTATTTTAAATGGCGCGAGCTGGCATTCGGGGAAATTCTATGTTAGGGGTCATCCATATATTACCTATGTAATTAGGGGATAGTTGGATTTTTAGGAGATTTTGCGTACGGACGCGGTCTGGGGGAGGTTGTGACTGAATGTATTTGCACGCACACATTTATATATAGCCTACATAACGACAACTAAGACAACAACAACCATATAGGTAGAAGACTATTGCAATTTGCTCTTGGTTGGCCTCTCGGCCTCCTCCCTTCAGGGCCTCCAACGTGTCCAGAACTGTGCTTAAGAAAAAGAAGTCACTCCTCTGCTCCGATCTCTGCCACTGGCTACCCATCAACCACCGGATCTCCTACAAGCTGGCTTCTCTCTGTTACAAGTACCTGAATGACTCTGCCCCGGACTACCTTCGCAATCCCGTCCACTCCGCTCGGATTCTGTTGCGCTAACTCTTCAGATCCCTCTTCAGATCCCTCGTGAGAAGATAATGTACGTTAGTCAACGTGCATTCTCATACGTGGGCCCGCCCGCCTGGGCTAACCTCCCACTACAGCTTCGCCAAAGCTGGGAAGAACAGGAGCCGACCGAAGACGCACCTATCCCGGTAGCAGCATTCATTTTTACATCTATAGATTTTCGTCTTTTATTAGTTGTCTGTACTCTGTAACTGTTGACAGCGAATAGAATTGTTCGCAACGGGATATGCGCTATACAAGTATTATTATTATTATATGAAAAAAAACACACATTACATTTAAAGTGGAACAACAATTAATTTCTCACGGGCTGGCCATGGGCCAAGAGATATGTTTACACGCCTGCAATCGTTCAAACACAATTAAATATTATATCTCGGGATTAGACATGGCGTAGGAATCCAAGAACGACAAACCAGACCGACTGATTCAAGACTGGCATGACACTATGAAACCAATAAGTTTATTATAAATGGATATTACGAATTCGTTATAACTTGGAAGAAAAACATTTGGTTTACACCAAACGATCATACTTCACACAAATCAGGACTTACTTGGAAGAAAAACATTTGGTTTACACCAAACGTTCATACTTTACAGACAAATCAGGACTTACTTGGAAGAAAAACATATAGTTTACACCAAACGTTTATACTTCACACAAATCAGGACTTACTTGGAAGAAAAACATATAGTTTACACCAAACGTTCATAATTTACACACAAAACAGGACTTAACATACTTCTATGTCTCATAATTTTTGAATTCCATTTATAATATAAGTAGAATGAGTTGTTTTTTTGTCTCTTAATTAAAATGTTCTATTTTATCACTTTGTTGTTTGATGCTGTGTTCCAGACAATAAACTTTGAACGTTTTCAAAAAATTTTAACGTGAGTATGAAAAAACAAGAACAACTATAAACTGTAAAAACGGTGAATTAACAGATGATTTTTTTTTTACTCTGGCTGAAAATTAATCTTACAAATTGACAAGTCTTAATTAGGTGTGACCTTTTGAACTGGTATGATCGTGAACTTCCGGTGAAATTTACCGCCATTTTTTGCTTTTGGTGCTGTTTGACAATTGATTTCAACATCGACAGCCAGTTCTTGTCTTTTAGAAATATACAACGGCTACAAGATTAGTTATGAGAAATCTGTTTTTAACATCAAAAGTGAGTAGGCGATAATTAATACTCAAAGTGTTAGTCGCGTTAGGCTAAATGTTGCATTTGTTTATAAGATAAGTTAGTCAAGAGTTGCGTCCTTGGTAATTAAACAACACAATGCGGAGATTTATAAAAATAAACAACAACACGAAAATTCCTTCGCATCAAGCAATTAGTTTGGGATTATAAATAGGTGATTCTTCAAATCTGACATACACAATCCATCGTTTTCTTTTGGCGCCATCTTTTGGAAATGGAATAAAATTTAATTCTCTACATATTTTGGTACAGCCAGTAATGTAGCAAACAGACATGTTTCGAAGCAAATGATCGAATAAGACCGGATATGATCTTCTTTTTGACCTTTTATGCATGCATAATCGTTAAGAATAACTTGTCAATTGGGTTCATTGTGTGTGTGTGGTGCAGGGGGGTGGGACACAAATGTACATATTGCTTTGGGACTGGGGTCATAAAGTGTAAGGGTTAAAAAAAACAAGGCTTTTTTGAGGACATGCAGCATGTAGTTGAAAAATTACACAACCACTACATTTTAAGGGAGGTAACGTCAACAGCAACGATTAACCGAATGTTTCTGAGCTTACCTCCCTTGTACTGACCTTTTTTAGAGTCCTAAATACTTTTGCTGTCTATATAATTTGACGCCACAATTTGATGACTAATTATCCTTCCTTTCAGTGTATTTAGAATTGTCAAATAATATGACTTTGCTTTCTGCCAATCTATTTGTTATAATTAATTGTTAACAAAAATCTATTTGCATAGTGAGCCAAGAGAAAGGTTGTAAGAGTTTTGTTAGGGAGAGAAGTGGGACGCGCTTTAAAACTCCTTTCGATTATCTACTTGTAATTCTTAGCCTAGAGATTATATACGTGTTCTTACTTGTATGATAAATGCGCTCTGAGCTTACATTTTATTTGTTGGCAGCGATATACAAATATTATTATTATATTATAGACTACTATATTGCCACTTTTATATATATATACATATATATATATATATATAATGAAACATTCAAGAATCGGAAACAGGCCTAGCGGCATCGATGTAATAGGCGTGCCAAAGGTCCTCGTAATACCTGATGGATACCTATACAATAGTTGGGGCAACATAAGGATGATGAGCATTGTGCTGGACACACTATCGACTAGTAAGCCGTGACCAAGGAAACTTGTAAAACATCCTATAGATCAAATTGTTAGATCTTCAAAGACAAAGTACCAAATGCTGACCTTGCCTGAATACTTACTGTATCTAACATTGAAATAATTTGCGCTTTGATTACATTCTTAAGTGTTAAAGTAAGAAAGGGCCTATACTTAATGTTTAAAAAAGGGCATATATTTAATGTTTAAGAAAGGGCATATATTTAATGTTTAAGAAAGAGCATATATTTAATGTTTAAGAAAGGGCATATATTTAATGTTTAAGAAAGGGCATATATTTAATGTTTAAGAAAGGGCATACATTTAATGATTAAGAAAGAGCATATATTTAATGTTTAAGAAAGGGCATATATTTAATGTTTAAGAAAGGGCATATATTTAATGATTAAGAAAGGGCATATATTTAATGTTTAAGAAAGGGCATATATTTAATGTTTAAGAAAGGGCATATATTTAATGTTTAAGAAAGGGCATATATTTAATGTTTAAGAAAGGGCATATATTTAATGATTAAGAAAGAGCATATATTTAATATTTAAGAAAGGGCATATATTTAATGTTTAAGAAAGGGCATATATTTAATGTTTAAGAAAGGGCATATATTTAATGTTTAAGAAAGGGCATATATTTAATGTTTAAGAAATGACATACAATTAATGTTTAAGAAAGGGCACATTTAATGTTTATTAACAAACGTTTGGTATGATTTTGCAGTGTTTACATAATTGCTTCTTACAATTTTACATTAAGTAAACATATTTAGTTTAAATAGTATTGTGGCTGGGGCGAATCAGTTATGTATGTGCCTTTAGGCTATATTAAACTTGTAAAATAATATAATTCTAATTGATATAGCCTATTATCTATATTACATTAAATATACTAATTAATAATATTTCATGCTAAAATTGTTAAGAAGAAAAGTAATCTAGTCGACCAAATAGATCAATAGTGGGGGGGGGGGGGGGCGGTGAAGCAACGGTCAACAGACAAATTAAGGTATTGTGTGGCCAGCACAATACCCATCCGCTTTAGCAGTTCCCCCAACTAACCATCGGGGTTGGGTAAACTCAATGACAACCCTGTAGACTGTAGACCATAGAACAAAATAGCCTTAAAAATGGATTCGAACCCAGGACCTTCGGTAAGCCAGTTGATCGCAGCGCTCCCCCCCTCCGTTTCAATATAACTAGTGTGATATAAGAGAAAAGAATAAGTTTGTTGAATTCCACATTGACACAGTTACAAAAAGCAGAAAGACGACAATGTTTGTTTTCACTTATCTAATCAGAAACTCTTATCGCCATGTGAGCCTTTTAAGTGGCACTTTGGGTGGAAAGCGATGAAGTGGACACAAAGAAATAAATGATAAAAACACCAGGAAATTATAATGTGATAGATAGATGTGACGTTTTACAGTTTAGGACCATTATACATTTAAGTGTTGTTTTTTTCACATTTTGATTATAGTATATTATTATATTTCTGTATATTTTTGTTTAAATGTTGTTTCTACTGAACTGCGTATGTCTGTCGATGACTTCTCGTTACACGCGTCGTCGTAACAACCATGGTCATAGTAAAAAATGAGTGGATCAGTTTCATATAACGTCTCAGTTTTCTAGGTTAAATATTTCTGATTTCTCGCTTAACTTCCCGCCATTTCTCAATGCATTACATTATTACAACACACGTCTGCAACTTCCTGTTTGACGTCTTATCGAGATACCAAAATATTCGTAGATAAAGAGGCAGAGAAAAAAAAAATTACGACAAACAAAGTTATTTTTAGAGTTTGACCTCAAGGCAATCCCACTCTCGAAACAAAGTCTTACGAAAGAACTCTTTAGTTGTCGTCAAACGGTTCTCAAACCTCTGTCATTGACATCTATTTATTCAGGTCTTAGAGCAGGGGTCGGGACCCTTTTTGTCTGAGAGAGCCATGGGCACCACATATTTTGAAAAAATAATTCTGTGAGAGCCATACATTATGTTTAAAATAAAAAAATTATGTTAATGCGTGTATTTTGTGTAATTTCGACACAAAAAGTACAATAATTATGTCTCTGAATTCTTCTGATGCTGAGCTGCAGTAGACTTTAGCTCATTTGTAAAATGAAACATTGATATGCAAGTCATATGCAGATCAAAAAGTCTTTAAAAAAAACTTTTTTTTAAATATTCGAACATTTATTGTCTGCGGGCCAGATACAGCCATCAATAGAGCCACATCTGGCTCGCGAGCCGTAGGTTCCCGACCTCTGTCTTAGAGTATAAATACCAACATGTATTATAAGGTATCGCAAAAAAATGGATAAAGATAAAGAAGTGAAAACCGACATTTCCATGTTCATATGTAGCGTCGAACAAACTTATTCATTTTAAAGGGTGGTCAGGTGGTCATTAAATAATAATATGTTAATGTATGTTTGTTTACTATCGACTCTTAGGCCATTTGACTGTGCGAGACAAATGTTTATTATCTTAAATTTATATTAAAACTGTTACATTAAACTTTCCACTAATGAAAGTGATATTATACCATGCAAAAAAAAAATAAAACTAAAAAAAATGCTTGATTGATTTAAACTGTAAGGGAAATTCAAACGAAAATGACGTTTATATTATAAATATGTTTTGAAAGAAATATTATTGAGTTATTTCCCTTCTCACAAGTCCTAATATTTTCAAAGTCTATTAGACGTGTGTATTTACTTTTTGTATATGTTATGTTTTGAAAGTGTACTAAATAAGTGTGACAAATATAATCTTAATTAAACTAACGAAACTGCACAAAAGCGTTTTCAGTTTTATATAGTAAAAAAAGAGCCCTTTTTTATCATTTAAATTTTAGAATTTTAAATCCATGTTTTCAACCACCTATACAAAAAGCAATCGTTCAGCTGTCCACCTATCATCCAACCTTGCCTAGATCCCCAATTCTTTATACATATATTCATCAATTCATGCATAATCATTAACGTTATATCATGCACACAAATACACTTATACCAAGTATAGTCAGTGCAATTATTCATCCTTTCATCCATCCATCAATCCATCCACCCATATACCCGACAATCTGTCCAATAACCTACCAACTATCCTATCCGTCTATACATTCATTCATCCATCAAAATATCCATTGAACCATATACCAATCATCTACTGCAACCATCCATTCATCTATAAATCTCATTTAACCATGCTCGAAACGCTAAAAAGGAAGACAGTTGAGAAAACGTTGGCTTATTATTTTTTTAAAGACATTTCCCTATTACGACCACTTCTAAACGTTAATATATGTACTCGCAACTGGGGGCATTTTGCAAAACCTAAGCCGTTTTAAATCTTCCCATTCAGTGTAGCTATTAATTAGAACACAAACTCATGCATTGCTTAGGGTCGTACGGTGAGACTATAAGCTAATGTAATGGTATATTGTTAAGTTCAAGCAGGTTCTGTATACTATAATACCTTCACATAAAACAATCAGTCAGATGATAAGAAATGAATTTGTCAACAGTCAAGATAAGATAAAAATGTATAAATGTATTGGAAAAAACAACAACTACACAGCAATGGCCTTGTTATGACAACCATTTAGGTACCAGCGGTTCCAATGTTTTTATGTTTAGACCAAACACCTAGCAGACGACTTTTTCATTCATTTAATTGTTTTGTCCGTGTTGGCCTTTTGTTCACAAAAGTAGAAAACTGTTTCAACTAATATTATTATTATCATTATTAATATTATTTATACAATAACAAAGAATTTGGTAATAATTTATTAGGGATAAAATGACAAAACGAATTTAGAACCACTCACCAGATGACTATATAAGGGGTTGTTTAAATTCAAATTTCCTTGAATCTACAGACACACAAAAGCGTATCTTGGTAGGCTGAACTTTTTTTTTTAAGGCGTGCATTTTGAAACCTGTCGGAGAGTTCAGCGGGGTACTAGAAGTTTGAAGGTGTACGGAATCTGACGACCTAAAGAAATATCACAATGAAGGCAAGCAGATTGTTTTTCTTTGGTTATATAAATAATAATATCTTTTTAATTATTTTTTTAAAATGTCTTTATTTCACGGAACTTTGAAATATGATGGTAGCTTGAGGACTTTGGGTTGATAATTTTGTGTAAAGAGTTGAGTAAAGAGAAATTTCTAATTGCGGAGATCGTTGAGCTTACACACAATCATGCCTTTTACGTACAATAATACGGTAACGAAATAATACGTAAAGTAATAAGCGGCATTCACGTATTCCCAGAAATCGTCTTCCAAAACCTAGTCATTTAAACAAAATAATATGCTTTGTTTTATTGACGTTGTTAATGTATGCGTGCTTGCTTTTGACTCATAGGCTGAAACTTATGTTAATTACATAAACTTTTTTGAAAATGTTTTTTTTTTCGAACTCTTTAATAACATACCATTATTGGAATTGTCAGGCATGTGGTATGCATAGCATCGGTGGTTGTTGTTAACAGTGAAACCGTTACGTCTACTGAGTATTGATTTTATTATGCATCTATTCTAATAACCGAGATTCACACAAATACATGGGCCTACATGTGATGTGTATATTTGAAATAGAAATTAGAAAAGGACTACTATAATGAAAAGACAACAATTATAGTGAAATACAACATTATTCTTTTACTCTGAGAAAAAATTTGCATACAGATTTGTTCAAACCATCCAGCTTTCTATCAACTTTTCTATCTACATTTCTGTCCATATTTCTGTAAACATTTCTACACATTTATGTACACACTTTCGTACACATTCTAATAACATTTCTATACACATTTATATACATATTTCTATACACACTTATATACACATGTATATACACATTTTATACACGTTTCAATACACATTTACATACACATCTCTATACACTTGTAAATACACATTTCTTTTACACATTTGTGTACAGAATTACATTTACACCTCTACACACATTTATATATACATTTCTAATCACATTTCTATTCATATTAACATACACATCTCTAGACACATTTCTAAATACATTTATTAACAATTTACTATAAACATTTCTTTACACATTTCTATACACAATTACACACACTGTCTATACACATTTCAATACATATTTCTATAATCCCGGGCATCATCAACTACAGTTTCTTACAATGCTCATCATTATAATAACTTACTTTGCTGCCTACAAAGATTCGCTAAAGTTTCTTTTACATCGGGATCAGGTTTCTTCTTACTATTCAATGGACATAATCGAAAAATCAAAATAGTATTCCAAAGAATCAACAAAAACAACATCAAATTATCTAAATACCGCATTTATAATTTACCATTTTATAATGTGTTTTCAGATTCTCATCACGCTTGTTTTTCTTGTTCTGCTTGCAGTTTTTGGTAAGTAGTCTGTAGGAATCGTTTTAGAGCTAGGTCGAAAAAAAGGCCTTAAGGTATGCAATGGGAAATACCTTATATTTTACTTACTTTAGAATAATAAATTATACAATATGTTGGCGTCGTATGAGTTTAATGGTGAACCAAATACCAAAAAGATAAACTAAATAATGTTTTATGTTCAAAAGTGTATGCATAGGGACTTGTACAGGATTTTTTTGTTCTTAAGGAACATATTCGATTTAAGAATAAAGAATTCTATTTCGCTGACATTCACTAATCGTGATAGAGGTCCTGCGGTTTGTTTACCGGACTGTCAACCGACAGGTAGCGGGTTCTAATCCTGCCGCCGACCGATCCCTGCAGGAGTTTTGGGCATAGTGGACGTAAAAATCTTCTATATTTATATAGAAGGAACGTCTGTTAAGCTTATAAGAATATCGAGCTAATTAATGGCGATAAACTCGAGACGACTGTATTTTTTTAAGTAATTCAATCTCGTATATCTCTTTCAGCGAATCTATAAAGTAGCTGCAGGAAAAAATAATCTACATACTTCATCTTTTTTTGTAAAAGGTGCTTTAGGAAAAAAAAAATATACGTCACCAATTTTCGGATGGTGTTTTGGGAAAAAATGACATACGCCATGTATTTTTTAATGTTTTAGGAAAACATTATAAACGTTATCCAATTTCATAAGGTCTTTTAATGGAATGATTACATGCCTGATCCAATGGGCAATATTGCTACTGAGAGTCAACACTCTTGCCCCTATATGGCAGCACGTTTAAGTCGGGTGGTAACGTGTCAACAACAAACATCATAACATATAGAGCCTTTAAGAAATATTAAAGAAGCTTTTCTTTCTTTCTTTAAAACGCACACTTTTTGTGTAGCTACTGGGTCATAAGTTAACAGTCACTGGCATATGAAATTAAAAGCTTGAAAAGCGAAACATAGAAAAGGACGACGCTAGAGAAGGCGTGGTCTAACGGGAATTTTTTTAGATAACTAAGATTATTGGTTAAAATATTTACATTTCATCACGAAAGTAGAGTGAGTTTAATTGTTGATAGATCCTGCAAAATGTACACGGGTATTTTTTTTTAAAAGATAAATTGTTAAGATTTTATGAAGGTTTTAATAGGAAAGAGTCAACTATATTTTGTAGACATTATTCTATTGTTTTTTGTTTAGAGTAAACAAATTCATTAAAGAACACTTCTAGTAGAGACCAGTTCCTTTTTCTATCTATCTATCTATCTATCTATCTATCTATCTATCTATCTATCTATCTATCTATCTATCTATCTATCTATCTATCTATTATCTATCTAACTTTCTCTCTCTCTATCTATTTATCTCTGTATCTCTTTATCTATCTATCTATCTATCTATCTTTCTATCTATCTATCTATCTATCTATCTATCTATCTATCTAATCTATCTAATCTATCTAATCTATCTAATCTATCTAATCTATCTAATCTATCTAATCACTCTAATCTATCTAATCTATTTAATCTATCTAATCTATCTAATCTATCTAATCTATCTAATCTATCTAATCTATCTAATCTATCTAATCTATCTAATCTATCTAATCTATCTAATCTATCTAATCTATCTAATCTATCTAATCTATCTAATCTATCTAATCTATCTAATCTATCTAATCTATCTAATCTATCTAATCTATCTAATCTATCTAATCTATCTATCTATCTAATCTATCTATCTATCTAATATATCTAATTTATCTAATCTGTCTATCTATCTAATCTGTCTGTCTGTCTATCTGTGTACCTCTTTTGTGTTTTTAAATTGAGGCATATAAGACGCTTGAAAAAAGCATCAAATATTTATCTATGTTTTCTTTTAAACTCCATGCTTTTCTTTTTGTTCAGCTAATGCAGCAGACTTGAATTCATTAAAGAATACGTTTAACACTACAGTAAGAGGCAAATGCCAGCCAGATACAGCAACTACTACAGCTTCCACGGGTGGTAGCGGGGGAGCAGGGTCAACGATTGGGCAGTCGATAACTAATCCTTCGGGACAATCGTCGGCATCGGGACAGGCAACGGGACAGGCAACGTCACAGCAGGGAAATACACAGGCAACGGCACAGGCAACGACACAGGCAACGACACAGGCAACGACACAGGCAACGACACAGTCGACGACAGAGGCAACGACACAGTCGACGACTACACCTCTTAATGGCCATATAAAAAAGAGAGCTGCCCCACCTGTGCTACTTTGTGAGGCACAAGAGAATGAAGTTTTACAGGCTAACGACCTTCCAGATTTCAAAACGTAAATATGTTACTCATACTTGAAATGTAACACAACCGTAACCGTTATTAGACGATGTGTTTATTTAAGATTCGAATCTGATAAAGTTTACTCAAATAAGCTAGATTAAGAAAACACAACTAAAAGCTATATATTTATTTTAACTTTATAACTTAAGACCACAATAAGTAAAATCGGAAAAAAAGATTAACAGTTTCATAATAATTTAATAAAATGCAACATTCTTAATAAAATTAGCCAAATCTTCAAAATGCTGTATTGGGATATACAATTGACAAAAAAACTCTTTATTATCTAAATTATCCATTTCTATATCAGGGCACTATCTATATTGCTTATAGACATATGTTTATACATAATATGCATATTTTAAATTTTCCAGGAAGTTGCAAAATTATTCCACATGTCAGCAGGCTAATTGTACTTCCGTGGCTAAAAATGTGACTGCAACTGTTGCTAATCTCATACAACAAAGCGGTAAATATAATTAAAATTCACATTTGTAATATAAACATTCACTTTAACAACGACTTTGTTATATAATAGTGTTATATATATATATATATATATATATATATATATATATTTATATCTAGTTATATCTACCGATTGTTATTAAATTATCTACCCTTTGGCCCTGTCATGGCACATTATATATTTTTTTCATATTATTTATTCTCCTAACAGTCAAATTATGTTCTTTGGTTTAAATTTATCGGCACAAAAGTCGTAAATTAACCCTAGAAACATTTCTCAGAAAGCTCTTTATTAATTACTACATACTGCGTTATTTGTTTACATAAACACATATTTGTTTTTAATTAATTAACATTTTTCCCACTATTGAGCTGCAGTAAGAAAAATCTGAATATCCCGAACAAGAATTCTGCCAATACCCGATGGCTAAACGAGAGTTTTACGATTTTGCATTTTGGACAAAGAGCCTCAACATAGTGAACGTACAAAATATTCTTATGGAGTTATGGAACTTACATATTGCCAGTGTCTAAAAAAATATATTCTATTCGCTTTATAATTTGTATACTTTATTGTATCAAATGGTGTAACGAGCGATGGAGACATTTAGATATCATCTCATGGCTAACAGAAAAACAATAACAGCAGTATAAATTTTTTTTGTGAAAGTACTTGCAATATATCATCTGACGAGATCGAATAATGTTCAAAAGTTGTTTTTACGTGCAGATTTTCGACTCAAATCAGATAATAATTGCTTTTGTAGTGTTTAAAACCCTGAGCATAACTTGAACTTAAAATAAACAATGGTTTATGTTTAATTTTTTGACAGGTGCAACGACTGTGAAAGTATTCGGGACACTTTTCCTTGTAGTGTTTGTGATTTCATTCTTTGGATGAGATGACCGAAAGCGGACAGCAACAGCAATGAGCCCTTTTCATTTTTTTTTTGTATCTTTATCATAAACATATTTTCTTTGCAATATAATCTTATATATACGTTTATACTTATTGATATATTATTTATAATCTTCAACGATGTACATTGTATTAATGGTTTGCTATGTTATGTTTTTTTTTCTCACTTTTAATGTATGTAAATATTTTGGAATGTTCTCGACTAAAAATCTGAACTATTTGTGGATGTTGTCTATACTGTAATAAGATAAGGTTATATCACAATAAAGTCATATTAACTCTGCACTATAGAACTTGTATAGACTAAATGAAACAAATATTCGTTGTAAATAGTCAGAGAAATCCAAATGTTTATCATGTTAAAAAAAAATACAGCTGTGATAAAAACCTTATTTTTTCGACATAATCATGATTTAATAACTTACATAAGACATTATTGGTGTTGTTTCCCGCTTATATAATTTATACCTGGAAAATAATTCCAGTGTCTTTTTCAAAAGTTATCAACAGTATTGTAATCGCACTGGATAGACTGTGATGGGTCACTGAAGGTCAAGTCTGCAGCCGTCCCACTTGATTACCAAGACTCCCATACGAACTGCTGTATGTTCTATTTTTAGTAAAATCGATCTTATAACTAAAAAAGAGGAAATTAAAAGTCGTGTCTTGACCCATACATTTAAATATCAACACGGATTTGTTTTCCTATGAAACCGATGACCGTTTCTGTTTTTGAAATAAAGCCCACAAAAGGTATTTATCAATAAACTAACAGTCTTCTGTAAACAATGTCATTAAAGGGCAAACACAAATTAGAACACATTCTAATTATTTGCTAAACATCGACTCACCTTTTATTCAAAATCCATTTTTAAACTCCATGTTACCAGTCAAATGATAACAGATTTAAAGTTATTTTAATCCACTTTTTCACCAGTATTTTTATGATTAGTGAAAATACATTTTTCTTTCAGTGTAACTCCTTTATCTATTGTTTTCCTCAAATCAAAATTTTTTCCTTTTATTTATTTGTAGTTTTATTTTTTACATCTTTTTCATAATGTCGTGTCAAAATCAGAAAACAAATTAAAATGATGCTTTTTTACTATAAGCCTCAATATAATAAAAAATTATTTTTCCATTATATCTGTTTGTTTCTGTTTTTATAAGTTTGTAGAAATTTGTTTTCAATTCAAAATGTGTTAATTTCAATAATAAAAATAATTGACCTAAAAAAAATTTCTAGAATTTAAAAAAAAATTACAAAATAAATTTTGTTTTGTTAATTTACATCATTATATATAAATTTAATTACATATATTACATCCAACTTTGTTGGGTACACGACCGTAACTCTAAGTTTAATATTTTCTTTTAGATTTAAAATATAAACAACCTATAACTTTGCATTGACAAGTCTAATGAGGCCTGACCTTTTGGGTTCAGTGCATTCATGAACTTCCGGTTTATTTCCGACAAGAAACGTTAAATAATGTTTTTGGCTTTTTTTTTTTTTTCATGCATAGTTTTTAAAATCAAAGAATCATTTACATGCATCAATTCTTTTTCGTTTTGAGAAATTGAAAGAATCGACTACAATTATATATGGGTTCGTTTTAGTTCGATTACTTCTTGTCAGTTGTTTATTTCAACAGATGGAATTGACGAATACAAAGCTGCAGAGCCTGGAAATAAGAACTAATAAGACGCGATTAGACCATTAAATGATACAATTTTTTAAAATATATATTTTCATATATTGTTAACTTGCCTTATATTACATGTTACAAAAGCTTCTTCTATATACAAAAGATTGCGACGAACGCTTATCTGTTGTTTGAGTCTAGTCTTGCATTTTGATTAGTGTTTTATGTTGTTAACTTACTCGTTTTCCTGGTTTGTTCTGGCAACCCATTTCATGCTTGGATTCCCCCTCGGGAAGAAAGAGTACTTATATGCCTTTGTTCTTGCATATGGGATAAATGAAGTGTTTTCTGAGCTATGGTACATGTTTGCAATGAGCTATGATAAGGACAAATCTCTACAAGTTAAAAATCACTAGGAAAAACAACAAGCCTTAGTTTTTCTTTTCAATAGTGAATACAACGGTACGCCAGACGAGCACGCTGCCATTCGACCCTATCACTTTTATTTCTCCTCGAATTATTTTCGGATTCAATAATATTGTTGTTTCAAATAAAACAATGAATCTTTATCCTTTTCGAGAATTCTCTTTCTGGTCCCTTTATTAAAAAGTCCAAATAGAGATTCAGTCTATCGCCCATCCAGCGACACAGAAAGACTAGAGGCGGAGCTAAGAGCTGTATTATTCTTACTATTATGTTTTAGATGACATCGTTTCAGACCGAAGGGCAAGTGCCCAGATGGCTGCTGGATTGGAATGATGACGATGATGTGACATCATTTATATTTTTTTAATAGGGTCTTGCAGTTGCTAACCTGCTTATTCAGACGAGACTATTTATTCTGATATATTGTATACATGCATCATTTTTGGAAGAAGACAGTTTATTCAATTAATCTAGCATCGATGTTAAAAGTGGTTTTTCTTTTATTTCGTAGATTACTTACAACTCACTATATTTTACTTCTTTTTTTTAACGACCTTTTTGAACGAATCATTTTTATTCCTTATAGATATATTTAAACTGAGGTGACAACAACTTAGGGTATACATTTTACTGATACATATGTTCTTTATGCGTAAAACTTATACATTTATATTCTATATAACTAAAACTGATACACATCTTTTATTTGCGTATAACTTTAAATATATATTCTCTCTCTCTCTTTTTATATATATATATATATATATATATCTATATATATATATATATTCAGGGACTTCTTGTTGAGCACTAATTCAATAACTCTTTCAGCTCACTTTCAGTTCATAGAAATAACGAACAACGTTGGAAATTCAGAGTGGCCACAGAATACTAGAAATGATGTTGTGGTATTAACAACTACCTCTAAATATATATATATATATAACTGATATAAAACTAAAACTAATATATATATTCTCTATAAGTATAACTGACCCACAGTTATGGTTATAGAACATGATATAATAATTGTCCATAATATAAGTATTAAGGATCCATTCTTCTTGACGCTTTAGGACGAATATCTCAACATTAAGAATTAAAATATTCCTTAGCCTACCATAGTTGTTTATTTGTTTTATTTTTTGATTTCTCTCCTTTGTTAAGTTGACTGTACCTTAGTAAGACCTTTATTTTTCTTCTTTTACAAGGTGTGTAGTCATTTTTGACGCACGTCGTGTGGAAAATGATTAGACCCAATGATTAGGTGCCTCAATTCACCTTGAGATAATAATATGTTATTCGTATATCAATACAATTATGACTCCCTATAGATTTAATACTTCCTACGCACTGGATCTACCAGCATTCTCCGTTTTCTCGAATAAGATTCCTAAATATGGAGTTACTATTATTAAGCTCAAGTTGTACATTTAAAGCAAAAGCATACTTTATATAAAATTAAAGAAGAGGAAATACATTCTGGTAGAAAATTCAGTATATAAAACATTTTTTTATTCTCAAAAATATGTACATAACTATTATATTAGAGTAAAATAAATTAATATAAATTAACACATTTGAATTATTTTTCTATTATTAAAATTTCTTACCCATAAATCGATTAAATATTTGTTTTGCAAGCTTTAAATTATTACAACTCACTTTACCACAATAATGTAACTTTGATTTAGCTTTGCCAATAATTTTTTTTATACTTTTCAAGCTGAAATCTATATTATATATAATTCATAAAACATGATGAAAATGTCTTGGTATAATATTATATATAGGTAGCTATGTAGATAGATAGTTGAAAAAAAAGTCGGATCAATACAAAATAACAAAACAGTAACTTTTATAATATGTTATTCTGCACTACATTGTGCACACACAGACACACACACACTCTGTATATATATATGTATATATATATATATATATATATATATATATATATATCTTTATGGACTGTCTCTATGATGACTATTATTACGACTCGTTAAATCGGATTCAATGAATATAGTTGTATCTTTATTAGAAGTCTCTAGATTCTGATAATCTGTAGCCCAAGCTAGGGGTTCCTTGACTGACAGGTCTATGCAGCAATGTAGTTATATTCGTGATAATTATCTTCAACACCTTTCTCAACAATGATAGATCAAACAACTCCAGTTGTTGAATAAACAATTTTATTTAAATTGTAGACTCAATATAAACGATCAATAAACTTCATCAACTGATGGCAACATAAGTTTCAATAAAATGACATGAAATATACAAATATCAATATAGCGACTTCACTCTACAAACTTTCAAACTGAACTAACTTTAAGGAGGTGGGGACTTTACAAAGAAAACTATCATCGAAGATTCTACAGGGTCTTAATACGCATTTTAACCTCTTTCCCTATGGAATACTACGATCCAGAATTATCCTCCAATTTCCACGGTGTTGAACGAATTATTTTATTTAAAATGCCCTCAGGGCATAAAGGTCAAACCTTGGACTATAATACGCACTTGTTAAGAGGTCAATGCTTTACTACGTCATTCCTCTATGACCGATATTCGTAACAATATATATATATATATATATATATATATATATATATATATATATATATATATATATATATTACAACCTAGTAAGATTCCGCTAATCTACAATAAAAAATTTACCAAATATTTTAGCGATTAAACATTTAATTAACCTTATTATATGCTTTTAATTCACATATTTTAATTAGGTAAAAAAATAAACAATAAAATAAATCACATACCCAATTACACATTAGAGAAAATCTAAGAAAAAATACTTTTAGATTATAGTAATATATAAATTAAAGAAGTAGGCTTATCAATAGAATTACATTGAGTTTTTAAAAAATATAATTTCGTTTTCTTGGCGATGTGAAAGAATGGGTTACAGATTGACTGATATGTTATATCCATATAACTTCATGTTGGTTGTTTATTTCAACATTTTGAATGTAAGTATAGACAACAGCAGTGTCAATGTTGAGAAATACAAAAATGCAGAACCTGTAGAGTAGAACAAAAATATGACATCATATTCATGATACAAATGTATTAAAAATGTTTTCGCTAATACAGAGACACATCTTTATAAGTTATACATTGCTTAAGAAAAAAATAACATAAAAGTGGATATTATGGTCAGCATAAAGAAGCCTATTGTGGAAGACTAAGGCCCCACATGGACACGCAGTGTCGAAATTGCAGGGAAACAGAAGAAACGGTCGAGCATGTCCTTTTAGACTGCCCTGCCTTGCAGGGAGCATAGAGTGGAAGCAGTTCCCTCACATGGAGGGGTCATATGCCCGGGGGTGGCAAATATAGTCTAAATATAGCACTAAACAGTGTAGTTACAGTATGCAAAGGGGGCGTCGCTTAAACGTTTGCCCTGGGCGCTACATAGGATTGTGTGGGCACTGAGTGGACGGGAACAGTAAACTGTTTTGCACTGAACCTATACGGTGACTTGGCTACACTGCATTGCACACGTGTTCGTGTCCATAGAGCCATAACAGAGTAATCTCGATCACTCTCTCTGGAGAAATAAGGTTCATGCCCGGTCATCAAAATATCCAGGCTACATCTAGCTATGCAGTGTATAGTCACGCCGATCTATTGTATATCTTTGATGGGTAGACTAAGGGACATCTTGTTGAGCGCTAATTCAATAACTCTTTCAGTTCACTTTCAGTTTATAGGATTAACGAAGCAACGTTCGAAATTCACAGGGCCACATAATTCTGGACAAATTTGTCTTTACAACGCCAGAACCTGGTTTTCTGTTTTCTTCACAATTTCAATTACCATCGAATTAGCAAGCCATTAATCTACTGATAGTTCACGACTCACGTTTTCATTTACCCTTGCTTATTTAAAGTCATTTAAGAATATAAAAACAACATTACAAAATGGGATTAAACAAAGAAATTTAAAAAAAATTTCAATAAGATTAACAGAAGATATAATTTCACAATTTATGTAATTTATAATTATATAAAAAAACATTAGAAAGTTGGAAAACGACACTACACAATCTACTTCACGCATTGAATTTTTTAAAATATATTTTTCGATTAAATATTGGTCAATAAAGATGATTGTAATCAATAATCACAATGTAAACAATTACATTACGCATTATTCAATTATTTTGCTATTGCTCCAGCAGATGAAACGAAAAATCGTACTGTCTTTACACAATGGTACCAGCAGATGAAACTAACATTCTTACCGTCTTTACACAATGGCACCAGCAGATGAAACTATTGATCTTACCGTCTTTACACAATGGCACCAGCAGATGAAACTAAAGATCTTACCATCTTTACACAATGGCAACAACAGTTAAAACTAGAGATTTTACCGTCTTTATACAATGGCACCAGCAGATAAAACTATTGATCTTACCGTCTTTACACAATGGCACCAGCAGATGAAACTAAAGATCTTACCATCTTTACACAATGGCACCAACAGTTAAAACTAGAGATCATACCGTTTTTATACAATGGCACCAGCAGATGAAACTAGAGATCTTATTGTTTTTACACAATGGCACTAGCAGATGAAACAAGAGATCTTACAGTCATTACACAATGGCACTAACAGTTAAAACTAGAGATCTTACCGCTTATACACATTTCTCCGAAAGATTTAGTCAGTCCGCCCAGTTCAGTGGAGTTGTTGCAAATGGTATCTAGACAGTCGGCATATTTAGCCAAGTTACTGCAGAAACAAAAGGACGAAATACACGTATAGCACAGGAATACATGTATTTAACACAAAGACATGTGGGAGTTCTTTAATTATCTATATATTTACAATGACAATGCAATAATACATTCGTTATTGACCTACATTTAGACAGTGAAAGAATATTGATATGTTGTCATTAGCTTATATTTACATATCGAAAGGGAATTCCATGACAACAGTAACTGGCCTTAAGTTATTGGAAAACTTTCAGAACAAAAATAAATAATGTCTTGGAAATTGTTTGGCGTGTAGGGTTTACAATGGAAATGTCTTATGATGGTGTAGTATTGGCCCTTTAAAAAAAATCTTGCTAAAGTATCCACTCCGTGGAGACACATCAAACCAGATGTTGCCTTAGGATGTCGGCAAACTAATCGGCTAAAAAAACAAACCCTACTGGAAATGTTCATCACTATTGAAACCATCATTGTAAATAGCCATGATTCTCCGGCGCAAATTTTGAAGCCATCATTGTAAATAGCCATGATTCTCCGGCGCAATTTTTGAAGCTATCATTGTAAATTGCCATGATTCTGAGGCGCAAGTTTTGAAGCTATTAGCCTACTTTTGGTTAGTAATAAGCCTCCCATTCAAATTTTGAGACAATTACTATCGATCGAAATGATGCTCATGCAAACATTTTTTGAGCCATTACTAACGTTAGCCAAGATACTCACGCACAGATGTTGGAGCCATCACTACTGTTTACGCTATTAAAATAAGGAGCACATGTGACGTTGTTATCGCAGGCATCAGAAAAATGATGTAATTCCCCCTTGACATAGTCAACTGCAGAATTGAAAATACAATGAAATAGGTGTATTAGAAAATATATCATTGTCATATCAGTGGCGTAGCTTGGGATTTGGGGGCCCGGGGGGGGGGCTTGGCCTCTTTAAGGGCCCCTGCATTTTGACATTCGACATTATGACATTAGATAATGTACTTAATAAATATATAAGTCTAAATTCAAATTGGTACAGTATATCAATAAAATTAACAAAAAAAAAAATCATTAAGACTATTTTAATGAATAATACCGTTGTTTATTGGCGAGATAATGCACAAGTGACAAATCTCAATTCATATCGCCTCACGTCGTGCTTTCTGTGCAGCAAAGGCATCTATAACATCATCTAGATCAATGCTGTCTAGTATTTTTGACTCCACTGACATTAAAGTCATGCTGCTTATTCTTGCGTCATTGTGCTCCTGAGATAGTTTTTGATTAACTTGAATTTTGAGAATGATCTCTCACATGATGCAAGTGGCCTGAGTTAGCAGTATTTGGATGGAGGTTGCAAGGTTTGAGCACATATCATTACCATATGAAGCCAGCTTCCTCACTATGTCAATTGGTGATAGTGGTACAGGTTTGTTGATGAAAAATGCTCGTGCATCAATGACATCATTGAACAAGCGATTTGCCTGTATTTCATCATACAAACAGGAAAAGTAACACAGTTTTTCATCAGCGTGTCATCATCCATAGTTCAAGAAGAAACCCAAAGGTGTCCACATGGTTTTCCAGCTTTTGGAATCTGTCCTTCATCTCCATATGAAGTCTGTCCAGCACTTCTGTCGCAAAACGTTTGAATTGCAGTTCTATTGACAGTCCTATAGTGATCAGTTTCGTTTGGTTCTTATCATTTTGCAGAAAGCATGAAAGGGTCTTTATCTCTTCAGCAGCTTCCAGTATGTCCAGACTTTTGTAGTTTCTTCGGAACTATATTGATTGGGCGCAGAAGATTTGACCAGAATTCCAGTTACGCAAAAAATGCATACATTTCCACTGCATGAAGAATATTATAATTTAATTATCAGATTTTACTTACTGAAAGTATTTTAAGACAGCTTTAAAGTCCTGGAATTCTTTACAATCTTTAAAAAAAGTAGGCGTGTCTATTACTATTACTATTTTACTATTACAGTAAAAAGAGAAAAAAATAATTCAGTTGGGAAATGAACCCAAGTCACCCGCATGGCTGCACGAGATGCTAACCACTCAGCTTGGGAGGACACGTACAGAAAGCAAGATTGCAAAATTCAAAGACGAGACAATAAGGTCTTTAAATTAACCAATGGATTAGACGCAAACATCGGACTTTATATATACATACTAGCTGAATTCCCCGGCGGTGCCCGGGGTAAATGTATGTGTATCAGCTGATGAAATCTTTCTTTTCTCATAATAAATTACTTTTTTCACACATTGACTAACTTTTTATATATCTATACTGTTAGCTTACAGTGCATACATAGTTTAAAACACCCTTTTATTAATCCCTCGACAGAGTTTATATTTTAAAATACTTTAATTGTCGGGACACGACTGTTTATTTTTCTTCGTTGACTAAAATCTAATTAGGCTATAAACGCATCACTCTTGAAACCAGCGTAAACCAGTTAGAGCTAACGCGGAGGGATATTCAATTTCGCGGGCTTCTTGGGTACTATAAAAGACAGAGACACGGACTATTCTTTTTTTCCGCTAGGCACCACTGACAGTCAGTAGGACGCTACGCCTTGCATACCAATTATCGCCATGTGCATTTGTTTAATCTAACATCGTTTGATTTGCAAGTTATAATAAAGTTTCTTCATTTATTAAATTAAACAGTCAAGGAGTTGGTTTTTGAATTCATATTATTATTGAGAACAATTGAATAGTATTAGGACAAGGTTAACCAAACTTGGAAAAATTGCTGCAGACTGTTTATCACTCTCAGAACGAAGTGAGTTCCCGCTGGCCTTAAAAATCAAACCCTAGTCAACCGCCAAAAGAATTGGAGTGAAAGCTACAATTTAACATGTGGTCTCTGTCCGGCAAATAGTTTATCAGCATTACAAGAGTTCTAACGTCTAGAAGTACATTATATTCAAATACTCAAGGTAATAACGTTTTATAATTTTTTCAAGTAGCAAGATTATTATTGGAAAAATCAAGGCGACACGTCACAACAATATAACGATGTCTGCCGCGCAAATTTTTACAAGCACTTCAATAATGAATCATTGTTAATACTGAGGAATCGCCACGGAGAAGTTTATTGTTTGTGAGGAAGGAGATACTCTATTTACTATACATTAAAGGGGGCTTCGTCGAGCTAAATATTTTTACACAAGTTGCTTTACACAACTACGAGGTTAAATTTTCAAGACTACAGTTTTACCACTCATCATTGCTACAATCGAATATTCAGCTGGAAGATTTTATTTACATGTTGCATCAGAGTCTATTTTATTTACAAGTTATCGTTCTGCAATCACGAGAATTTCATCATACTACCGTTACAAGGTTTTTCAGCATTCGTACTCAAGTAAATTCCTGAAATAATTTTTAACTCATACTATTGTCTAATATTTAGGACTGTGTTGTGTAGTGAATTTGGACATTCTAACACACGTAAGTTGGCTCTTAATTTCTTTTAAAGTAACATTTCTAATTGATCAAGCACAATGGATGCTAATAGAATGTTTACTACTGATGAGTTAGATAGGCTAACGCTGACTCAACTCAAAGAATTGGCTCATGGCTTAGAGATATCTGTTACGCAGGTTACACCTACCCGTACTAAATTACAACAGCAGATCAGGGAGTGCCTAGGAGATAACAACCAACTAATAGTCGATGATGTTGAAACTGAGCGAGAATGAAACTGAAAATGTACGTGTGGATGAAGATAATGATCAGGCATTGCACATGAATGAACAATTAAGATTACAAATAGAACTAGCAAAAATTGAGGCTGCTAAGCAAGAAAGATTAGCTGCTCAGCTAAAAGAAATAGAACTAGCTAGAATAGAAATGCAACAAAGAATCGAAATGGCTAGAATAGAGGCAGAGAGCAGAACACTTAATGCTCGCCCGCCAAATAAAGAAATCTCAAACATTGAGCTGGCCAAGTATTTACAATATGTTCCAAAATTTTCTACCCTCGACCCTGAAGATTTTTTTTTATTGCTGGAAAAAAATGCCAAAGACTATGAATTTCCAAAGGATAAAATGGCATTAATTCTTAGATCGGCATTAACTGAAGGAAGGGAAAAGGACGTTGTTTTGGCACTGAGTGAACAAGAAAGCAATGACTATGAGTGTATTAAACAAAAGGTCTTACGTGTTTATGAAGGTAGACCGGAAAAATACCGAAGAGAGTTTAGAGAACTAAGAAAAAGTAGTCAACAGACCTATGCAGATTTTCTTAGGCAAAAGGAAAAATATCTGGACAGGTGGTTACGCTCCAGGAGAGTAAATAATAACTATGAAGAATTTAAAGAGGTTATTTTGTTTAAAGAGTTCCTAAACTGCACAAGAACTGATATTAAGCTGCACATTGCAGACAGGGAGGTGGCTAAAGCTACAGAAGCAGCCAGATTGGCGGATGACTTTGTACTTTTACATCCATATCCTACAAGAGATCTCCGAGAAAACTCACAACAATCACAACAATCAAGGAATAAACCAGAGCAATTCAATAACCAGAAATTTAACTCTGACAGGCGAAATAAAACAGACAACTCCAATAACTTTAGGACTGTAAAAAATGCAAATGATAGAAATGTGAAACCTATGAAACTTGCATGTGCCCACTGCAAGAAAGAGGGACATACTAAACAAAACTGTTTTGTACTGAATGGGAAGCCAGCAAAACCAAAACAGGTATTTGCAGCTACTTGTGTTACTCTAAGTAGAGAGGACATATTTACACCCAAACCAGTATGTGAAACAAATGGCAATAGGAAGGCAAAAAGCGGAAGACAAAATTTAAGAGGAAATGACGAAACCTCTAACATCAAGCTAAAAGCTAATTGTGTGACAATGAAAGATGGGTCTATTCCAATCTGCAAAGCCAAACAGAAGGAAGATCATATGAAAAGTAGTCAGGTAGTGAGAGAGAGTTCTCCTCACTCATGTGCTGATGGGTCACGTAAGCCCAAGCGACGCACGAGATCAAACCAAATAAGAGACAAGAGATCCGGTGGTGAAGCCAAAGAAAAGGTCGAGTTAGTGCATAAAACTGTAAAACGTAATAATGAGAATGATTGTAAACTTACATCAACTGTATTTACAAACTCTAACCTAAGTCCACAGAAAAACAAGCTAGCTGATGGAAGTTCAAAGATAAAGGCAGAACAGACCAGTAAAAGTCCACCAGAGAACAACACTCTGAGAGAATTCAGACCGTTCATCCATGAAGGCTATGTATCCATGCCAGGAGATGGAAGCTGTCGGAGTAAAGTTGTAATGTTGAGAGACACGGGTGCATCCCAGTCGCTTCTTCTAGAAGGTATATTACCACTTTCCAGTGATTCATTCACAGGTAGAAAGGTACTCCTGAGAGGTGTGGAGATGGGCGAGACAAGCGTGCCATACACACGATACAGCTAGAAACGGAACTGATATCTGGTACTGTGGTTGTCGGAGTACAGCCAGCCCTTCCAATTGACGGTATAGCACTCCTCATTGGAAATGACCTAGCTAGAGGTAAGGTGATATTGAATAGCTTAAAGAAAGATTCAGTCTTATCATCCTTAGGCTCAGCAAAGGTACAAGACCCCAACTCGTCCAGTGACATCGGTGTGGGCAAAATTAACACTGCACACCCCACTTGTGCCGTCACTAGGGGCATGAAACAAAGAAAGCAGCAGAAGAAAGCAGAGTCCAGAGAAGCCCAAGCGGAACAGAACTCCAGCTTGCGAGAGTCAGATATTGGCACGACTCAGTTCGCCAACCTACTCCACGGCACTACCTCTGAGACCAATATCAACATGTCTTCTAGACATCAACTCATCCAGGAACAAAAAGACGACGTGAACATTGCCAGGCTCCGTGAGCAAGCTGTCACCGAACCTGAGGCAGAGAAATTAGCAGTGTGCTACTACATAAAAGATGGCCTGCTAATGCGTAAATGGACACCACGCGACGACCAGATTAACGAAGGTTGGTCCGAAACACACCAAATCATCGTTCCAAACCGTTATCGAAATGATATCCTGCGTATCGCTCATGATTTGCCTTATGCTGGACACATGGGAGTCTCAAAGACCTATCGTCGGGTTCTCCCCTACTTTTTCTGGCCAGGATTACATAAAGACATCGTGACATACTGCAGAAGCTGTCATTTTTGTCAGCTGATAGGCAAGCCTAATCAGAAGATACAAGTTGCTCCATTACACCCTATACCCGCATTCGGGGAACCCTTCAGTGAAATCCTAATTGACTGTGTTGGTCCACTACCGAAAACCAGATCAGGACATCAGTACCTACTGACCATAATGTGTGCCTCCACAAGATTCCCTGAAGCAATTCCTCTACGGAACATCACCGCGAGAAAGGTCACTGACGCACTCGTCGAGTTCTTTACAAGATACGGGCTACCTCGGTCTATTCAGTCAGACCAGGGAACGAACTTCACGTCGAAACTGTTTGAGCAAATTATCAGAAGTCTTGGTGTTGAGCATCGAAAAGCAACTGCCTACCACCCAGAGTCGCAAGGCGCTCTCGAAAGGTTCCACCAAACGCTAAAAACAATGCTGCGTACTTACTGCACGGAGAATGAGAAAGACTGGAATACCGGTGTGCCTCTTTTGTTATTCGCTGCACGGGAAGCCGTACAGGATTCACTGGGCTTTAGTCCATTTGAACTCATATTCGGACACACGGTAAAGGTTCCACTCAAAATGTTGCAGGAATCTTTGTTGAAACAAAATGAGCAAACTGACCTGCTCACCTATGTCTTAAATTTTAAGAATAGATTATATGATGCCTATGAGGTATCAAAAAGGCATTTACAAAAGGCACAGAGCCAAATGAAAACCTGGTATGATAGGAAATCTAGGGACATAATTTTTCAACCAGGGGAAAAAGTTTTGGTTTTCTTACCTATTCCCGGTCAACCCCTTTGTGCTAAATTCACTGGTCCATATGCCATAGACTCGAGAATTGGGGATGTAAACTATCTGATTAGAACACCTGACCGCCGGAAAACCAAGCGATTGGTACATGTAAACATGTTAAAACAGTACCATAATAGAGAAACTCAAAAGCTAAAATTCACTAATGTATTGCCAATGGCACCAGTTGCACAGGTCAAGGGAGAGAATTCCTTAATGGTTAGTAACTTAGCCGAGAGCGAGTTTCCATTATACCAGACCACCGCGGTAGATAATGAATTTGCCGAGAGCAAAAATAAAGCATATTCTACTAAGCGAAATTTCAGAATTACATTAGATAACTTATCAGATGATCAAAATGATCAGATATGTTCTTTGCTTAGTGTTTTCTCTAACATTCTCAGCAATGCACCGTATAGGGCACAACTCATTGCACAGTGTATTTCGGCATTCGAAACACTTAAAACCACTTCTTCTAGTACACCAGTATTGGGTACATACAACGGAAAATCATAATCGGGTCTAGTTGCACAGTAAATAAGGCTTTGGTAACAATAATACCGCGATAGGGACTTGTACTTATACCGGAACGGGTCTAGTTTTTCTAGGGAGGTGTATTCTAATGGTAACCCAATTTTGTTCGCTCAGCCAACTGTGGATGCCTTCTTGATATGATTTTTATTATATTTTGCATGTTGTATTAAAAAGAAAATATATCTTAAAAACAATTGTGTTTTCCCCAAAACCCCATGTATATAATGCAGTTTATTGAGATGTACTTTTATACACTGCACAATTATACTTTGCTAATGTACAAGAGAAAAGTATCATAACAATTTGCAACACAAAAACTAACACGCATTAATTCAATGAGTAATTTACATTTTTAATTGCATTTGATTATTGGTATTATGATTTTTTCCCTTATGGCGTTTATATGTTTGTCTGTATTGTCTGTACTTATGATAACTGACAACTATGACTACTGTGAGGTGTTTTCTTTTGGTAAGTGATAAAAAAAACATGGTGAGTTAATCAACAATACTAAACTTTGATAGGTTTATATTTTGTTCGGTAAAAACTCCAAAAAGGTCAACGTTTACACAATGGCACTTATACTAATATAAATAGTAAAGACACGTCTTGCACTAAAAAGGTTCAATGTATACACTTACAAATTAAAAAGAGGTGTCTGGCACTAAAAAAAAAGGTCAATGCGTACACATCTTTAGAAAATAATAGAGCATCCTTAAACTTGAAAACCTTTAAATCAAAAGAACTTAAAATTTTAACATAAAGTTTTAAAAAGAGAGTGATAATGGTAATGTGCTTGAGGAGTAATATCTAACAAACCTGGTTAGAACTCTAAAGTTGAACTTTAAACGGGTAGCTTAAGGTTTAAATTGGTTGCACTTACTAAAATAAATGAGAAATACTCTTTTCTTGTAAAAAGGTAATTGGGAATTAAGTCAAATGTTTTCTATTAAAGAGATAAATGCTATGACTAAACTTTTAAATAAAAGTTAAACATTGAATTAAAAAAATCTTGTAAGCAATGGAAAGACTTAATAACTGAATAACTGGATTTTTAAACATGAAATGAAAGCTAAGATTTAGTTACAGAGGTAAATACTCTGGAAGCATCAACTCAAAGGTTATACTCGTAAGAAATTATACTCTTAAAAGGTAAAGGTTAAGTTAAAATAACATTTAACTAACTACGGTCACTGTGGTTTTTTCTTGAAAAATTTAAGGTTAAATGAGCTGTACATGTAACTAGAGTTGTTGAATAAATGTCTCTACGGACACTGGTATTTTACTTTTTTAGGGATAACTAATTCCGTTGTAAATAAAACCACTAAAACTTGCACTATAAAGAGCGAATAGCTAACGTCTTACTTGGTTAAAAATAACTATTAATGTTAAATAAATGATTATTGACGTAAACTGATTCAGTAGTAATATTACGGTTACAATCATTTTTTATCAATAAATCTATTCTATGGGTTAAAATAATACTTTAATATTAGAGATATAAACTCTCACACTACATCATTCATTCTTTAAAATTATCTATAAATAGAATAGATAAGATAAAAAGAACTAAAATATTATTAAAGTAATTGGAATATTATTAAAATATTTGGTTGTCATTAAGATTATGAAAACCTGAGTAACCTCATGTAGGTAAAGTTAATACTTAGGCTGGATAAAAATCTATGACTAGTTATTGTCTGATATCTGTAGCAAAGGATTACTAAATAACATGGTTGTTAAGGAATAGATCAATGGTAAAACAAACTATAAGGAAACACGTATGAACTTAGGTAGTAACTAAGGTTGATATAAGTAACTTATGGATAAGGTAACATACAACATCCTAGTTAACAACACATCAGTATATACTCGTTATACGAAAGAAGACATCACTCTTTCGTGGACTGACGTATATGTGTTCTTGTTCTTGATTGTTTTTACTTTATTGTATGCATAATGACTTACTTTGTTCCTTGTTGTTATATAAATACTTGTATTGTTTGTGCCTAAAGTGCACTAATTTTTTATTGTTAAATGTGCCTAATGTGCACTAATCTTTTATTGTTAAACGTGCCTAATGAGCACCTATTTTGTTCTTTATAAACAATTGTACTGTTCGTGCCTAATGAGCACTACATTTTTTATTGTAAATGTGCCTAATGCGCACTTAAATTGTTCTATTAGTTAAACTGTTTTTTTGGACATCTATACTGACAGTCGTACTATTATTGTTAGGAAACGTGATGGCTAAAAGAAAATTCCCCATCACAGATGACAAATTTTCTTTTCTTTTTGTGGAAGGGAGGTGTTAGGTTACAGTGCATACATAGTTTAAAACACCCTTTTATTAATCCCTCGACAGAGTTTATATTTTAAAATACTTTAATTGTCGGCACACGACTGTTTATTTTTCTTCGTTGACTAAAATCTAATTAGGCTATAAACGCATCACTCTTGAAACCAGCGTAAACCAGTTAGAGCTAACGCAGAGGGATATTCAATTTCGCGGGCTTCTTGGGTACTATAAAAGACAGAGACACGGACTATTCTTTTTTTCCGCTAGGCACCACTGACAGTCAGTAGGACGCTACGCCTTGCATACCAATTATCGCCATGTGCATTTGTTTAATCTAACATCGTTTGATTTGCAAGTTATAATAAAGTTTCTTCATTTATTAAATTAAACAGTCAAGGAGTTGGTTTTTGAATTCATATTATTATTGAGAACAATTGAATAGTATTAGGACAAGGTTAACCAAACTTGGAAAAATTGCTGCAGACTGTTTATCACTCTCAGAACGAAGTGAGTTCCCGCTGGCCTTAAAAATCAAACCCTAGTCAACCGCCAAAAGAATTGGAGTGAAAGCTACAATTTAACAATACATTTACCGGCTATATACATTTTTATACATTTACTTATTATCGATATTTCTATACATTTACTTGTTATCTATAGTTCTATACATGTTCCTGTTATCTACATTTCTACACATGTTCCTGTTATTTACATTTCTACACATGTTCCTGTTATCTACATTTCTACACATGTTCCTGTTATCTACATTTCTACACATGTTCCTGTTATCTATATTTCTACACATGTTCCTGTTATCTACATTTCTACACATGTTCCTGTTATCTACATTTCTACACATGTTCCTGTTATCTACATTTCTACACATGTTCCAGTTATCTATAGTTCTACACATGTTCCTGTTATCTACATTTCTACACATGTTCCTGTTATCTACATTTCTACACATGTTCCAGTTATCTATAGTTCTACACATGTTCCTGTTATCTACATTTCTACACATGTTCCTGTTATCTACATTTCTACACATGTTCCTGTTATCTACATTTCTACACATGTTCCTGTTATCTACATTTCTACACATGTTCCAGTTATCTATAGTTCTACACATGTTCCTGTTATCTACATTTCTACACATGTTCCTGTTATCTACATTTCTACACATGTTCCAGTTATCTATAGTTCTACACATGTTCCTGTTATCTACATTTCTACACATGTTCCTGTTATCTACATTTCTACACATGTTCCAGTTATCTATAGTTCTACACATGTTCCTGTTATCTACATTTCTACACATGTTCCTGTTATCTACATTTCTACACATGTTCCTGTTATCTAAATTTCTACACATGTTCCTGTTATCTACATTTCTACACATGTTCCTGTTATCTATATTTTTACAAATGTTCCTGTTATCTATATTTCTACAAATGTTCCTGCTATCTATATTTCTATACATGTTCTTGTTCTATATTTATATACATTCACTTCATAGGTTTATTTTTCTCTGTATATTTTCTAATTGTTCATTTATAAAAAAGTGCTTACCCCCTGACCAGCCTAGCCATCCTGTTTTAGAAAAATAAAAAAAAGAGACTTGATATTGTGTTAATAATTTGTGTTACTTAAAATGGCTGAGGTATCGGTTTAAACTATATAATAATGTAATACAAAAAGCAACTTTAGTGCTTAAGGCCGCTGCATCGTAAACACAGTATTTACATTATTTTATCTAGCGTTGTTTTATATCATATGGGTTTTTATTTTATTACATATTATTCATTTAATCTTTTTTTTTTGTAATCAATAGAAAAAAAAATATTATTAATTACAAAAAGACCTTTTTTTAATCACCAATTTAATGGCATACTTTATTGGCTTGAAGAAATTCAAAATAAAATATGTAAATATACAACTGTGCTTTCCAATTGATCAACAGCCTCTAAATGGTGACAAGTAAAAATGTTCTAATTACAATGTAGCTTAAAATATTGAAGAGACTCTTGGCTTGCGATAAGCCGCATGACGGTAAACAAATGTTTAATTAATGATTAATGATCAAATTTATTTAAATACTTACTGTATGGACCAGTAGGAAAATAATGAACTGTTACAGAAACTAAATATGGTTCTATTCTGGCTGACAACAGGTCAGACATACCAGCTGAAAAACAATAACAAACATAAACACAACAATTCTAACCCAGAAATACATTACAATTGTCGTCAAAAACTCAGAAAAAAACCCATAGAGATTACTGCATTGAAACAAAAACTCAGAAATAAACATAAACAGGTAAACATCGATCGTCATAAACTAAGAAAAAACAAAAAACTGAACATAGTGAACTTCAAAAATTCAGAAAAACATAGAGATGTATAACATTGATAGCACTCCATGTGCAAAGACAACGCCATATAAATGCTATTTATAAGATTGTCATTAAGGTATGAAATGGGTTACCTGAACAAACCAGGAAAACATTTTAGATCTATATTGTTTAAAATACTAATACAATGTTAATAAAAATGCAAGACTAAACCCAAACCGTGGGGCACGTTATCCGAGCGGCAGCGCGATCGACTGGCGATTCAAAGGTTCTGGGCTCGAATCCAGGTGCAAGCTAGGATATTTTTTTCTGGCACTTGAGGGTGCCCCTGAGTCTACCCAGCACTGATGGGTACCTGACACTAGTTGGGGTAAAGTAAAGGCGGCTGGGCATTGTGCTGGCTTCACATCCCCTCGTATGCCGTGGCCACAGAAACTGGTGAATGCTGTTTCACCAGCCCTATGATCAGTTTGGTCCGTAAAAAAACACCAAACCGTGGATTAATGCAGAACGGAATAATCCTTGCTACAGAAGGAGCGCCTGTAAAATATAATATAAGAGATGGTGAAATATAGGGTTACCCGCCACAACAATAAACGAATGCAAGAGTTTCTTGCCAGGAAGGGAGTTAAAGACCTTTCAAATATGTCTTACACTGGACCAAACTCATCATTGAGCTACTAATTTACGTAGATGAAATGCTCAAATATAAAAAGTATAATTTCTATATTCAAGTTACAAACATGTGGAACCAGCCCGAATAATAATAATAATACTATTTGTGTTGTGCCAATGCCACTATATTATAGTAAAATAGGGAGACAAGCTGCACAAATAAGGACAACTTTAGTCCACAACGTTTTGCCATCATGCACTGGTTAACTTTTGGGATTAATTCTTGGAACTCTACTCACCTAATAAGAGGAATACACACAAACCAGCGAGCTGAAATTAGAATAATACAAATTAATTTAAGCTTATAAACATATATAAATGTATATATATATATATTTATATATATATATATATTTATATATGTATATATTTATCTATATCTATATCTATAATATCTATATATATATAGATATAGATAATATATATCATCAACATATATAATTACCGTGAGTTTGTTTGTTTGTTTATATATATATATATATTTAAGATATATATATATATGTTTGTTCGCTATAGGCTCCTAAGCCGTTTGACTAATCGGGACAAAAGTTAAATAGAAACGTCATCCAAAAGAAAAATTTATTCTATGACTTATAATCATGAATGAGTTAATTTTATAAATCAAATATTTACAAATAAATATAACCGTACATAGCAAATGGCCGTTTCCGTTCATTTACTATATTGAACGCAAGTTTCACTATGTTGAACGCGAGGGTCTTTTCGGGTTTTCCCAATTCTGCTGTTGTTTTTTTTTAATGTGGCGAGACCTTTTTTTAAAGTTACGCACCCCAATTTGGCTTGGAGAGTTTGAATGGTGTAGGCTACTTAAAAAAAAATACTATCGTATGACGTAATGTCTATCAAATTATTTCTTTTTTCATTTTGATGTTTGCATTATCATTTAAGTAAAAGTAACCAAATGTTTTAATTATTTAATGGATTTACATCGCTATTGAGAATATCCTTTAATAGGCGACTGTATACACTCTATAAATTAAATTTTACGAATTATAAAAAAAAAACAAGTTAGCCTATAAATGATTACTTTCAAATACCGAGTACCATAAGCTTGACAGCAACAATATAAAATAAAAACTAAATACCGAAAGAAACATTCTCAATACTGTTTTATTGATACAATAAGCAAGAACAAAAATTAAATACCGAAAAAATCTTTCTAAATTTAGTTTTTATTGCATTGAAATATTATTTTCTATTTTTGTTAAATATTTTTTACCTTTTTTATTGTTTTGTATTTATGTTTTTTTTCTTTTATATAGTATATTATTGTTAATTAAATATTATTAATAACAAGTCAAGTCAACACAACTGTTCGCTACATTTTAATATCGAATTAAAAAGTCTCTTAAAAAAAACCGGACTAGCCTTTCGGCTCTTGTGTCCAGGGCGTAACGCTTAGGATTGAGCAATCTCTGTACGGGCTCCAGCCACCCAACGACACGCCGAAGGCGTGCGTGCCGTGTAACGGGGAAGGTTTCCGCAGCCCAGCGATCGTTCACTGCGGTTCCCCTATCATTATCGTGGTGGCTCGCCAGTATACCTGCAGTGTCACCCGGTAGCACAAATTCTATACTATAGGTACATGCATTCAGGCACCGGGTGGTTCTCTTGACGGGATTGCAGCGTCCATTGCTTCCTCCCCCCCCCCCCCCGAGACCAGTGGCCTCTCTGCAGTGTAATGGACCTCGGACCAGCCGCGGGGGCTGTGGCCCATGCGTTCGCCCGCCAGTGTATTCCTAATGGGAATGTATCGGCGGTTTACACACTACGCCAGTCCTTTAGGCCACAATTCTGGGTCAGGTCGACCAGAAACAAATAAAAATAACAAAAACTAAATACCGAAAAAAACATTCTCAACAATGTTGTATTAATACAATAAGCAAGAAGAAAAATTAAATACCGAAAAAAAATCGTTATCACTTTAGTTTTTATTGTATTGAAATATTATTTTCTACACTTTTTTTATTATTTACCTTTTTATTGTTTGGTATTGTGTTTTTTTTTCTTTTAGACAGTATATTATTGTTAATTTAATAGGCTATTTTTAATAACAAGTCAAGTCAACACAACTGTTCGCTACGTTTTAATACCAGACGCTCGACAGTTAAAATTATTATACATATGCCAGGGTCAAACAATTAAAAAGATCAAAAATAAAATACTGAAAAGAAACGTTCATTGTAATTATTGTCATAGTCTCTTTTCTTTCTCTCTTAACAAAACATATTGTAGTCGTTCGTTTCTCCGTCACTTTGACGGGCATAACCACTAGTATATATATATTATTGTTATATTTTATGTGTAGAGCATGATAAACATGTTTTCACATTGTAAGCAGAAATGTATCGATAATTCATTTAGAGATCATTTTTTTTATTAAATTGTGTCGGAGACATTATTTGCAAAAGAATTGTATAATATGTATTATGACCGTAATATTATTTGCGTACACAACAATGTATTAACGTAGTCTCTACAAATTTATAGTACGCACTTTTTATTTCGCTTTCTAAAACCATCGGGGAAATCCATTTCAGCACTTTCTGCACCGAAAACCTATATTAGGCAATCAGAGGCGTAGTCTGTTGTTGTTTTGCATAGCGATAATGAAGTTACAGCAACCAGTGTTTATAATGTAATTATTGAAATTTCAAGCAGTAAAGTATTTTTTAAAGTGTTCATCGAGGGCTTGAGTGTATTGTTTCATAGCGAACCAGACCCTAAACGGATGACATAATATCTGAGATAAAATAATATTATATATATATAAGGTCCTGGGTTCGAATCCTGGTAAAGGCTAGGATTTGTTCTCGGGTCTGGAGGATGTCCTTGAGTCTACCAATCTCTGATCGGTACCTGACTCTAGTTTAGGGTAACCTAAAGGAGACTGGGCATTGTGCTGACCATACAATCCCCTAGTATGCCGTGACCACGGAAACTGATAAACGCTGCTTAACATATATATATATATATATATTGTATGAGTATGTCTGGGACAGAGTATCCTCCATTGCGGGATCTCAAAAAACCATTAAGGCAACTATCAAGTGGCACAAGGTGACGTGGTTCGGTTATGTGTCATGCGGCATAATAACCTGCCAAAAACAATCCTTCAAGGCACTTTAGAATGTGGGAGCCGGAGAGGCCGTCAGAGGAAATGCTGGTTCGACATTATCAAAGATTGGACAAAAGCTGCAAATGAATGAACTATTGACAGCCGCTCAGGATAGGCAAAAATTGAGAAAGATGACTGCTGAGGTGTCCAATCGCTCCCCCCAACGGTCTAGGGTTTGATGATGATGATATAGTCTATATAGTACTTATAAAGCTGTGAAGATAACAATGTACAACCCTCTTTCGTAAATAAAACATTTGCCAATCGTATACACATATGATAAACAAATACAAAAATTCTAAAAATGTAGGATCTAGCTTTTACGAAACAAAATATAAAAATGAAAAGCTAATCGAAATTCTAACTACAAAATACAATATATTCATATTTATCTGCAGTAAGAAGAGTTAATGATTGTATTTGTTATTTAGAATATGCTATGAATTATTATTAGCAGTTTCGTTTAAAAAAAAACTCAATGAGTTTACTCACTGCCATTGCTTTGCTCGATGACGGATAATGCTAGAACTGTCTCGCCCTTACTTGTATTTAAATGAAACTGGTAAATTTATTTATATCTCTTTCCTGGGCTCGTTTATATATTGTATGACATAATCTGTTTCCTATAGAGCTTTACTGATTGGCTATACAAAGTCATGTGGTACATAGACATGTATGTATTGACCCATAAGACTGATATGTTATTTTTAAAAACGGTGATTCAGACGTGTCTGTTTCTATATCAGTTGATAATTCCGATATGTTTCTCTACGTTAAGTACCTTAAACTAGGGAGTTGACGAAATACAAACATGCCCTGTATTTCGGACACCAAGAGCAAGGGTCATTTTCTTTCTTTTTTTTTTTAAATTCATCATTGTTATATTAAGATACTGACTTTTTTTCTAATCCTTAATTTCTTACTTTGTCTGATTGTGAATAACTTTTGTGTTTTTTTTTTGTAATTTTTAAAGTCTACATTTCTCTAATTGTTCATTGCTTTCTTCTAATAATGCTATGGTAATTTGAGTTGCTGAACTGGGTTTGCCTTCTAATGTTGTCAGCATTACCAAAATATTTACTCAATGTCATGCCGGGTATACAAATGTAAATAGAATACACAAAAAAAACTTCGAAGAAAAATCGTATCTTTGACGTAAGCTTTGAATGAATGTTATCAGATACATATTGGCGTAACTAATAAACTCTTAAAGATTAGCTCAATAGCAACAAAACCAATATTCAAAAACACACAAACACACACACACACTAAGATATTAAACCTTGCTATATTTATGGAAACTCTACCAAGACCAAGATATCTTTTTCTACCACAATCTGACAGAATTATTTTTAACGTAATTGCAAATAGCAATAAATTGAAGAATATTTAATATATTTAAGCACTTAATGATGACTTTAATTGTCGATTTAAAGACATTATTATTATTAAAATGAAACTGCCTGATTGTTTTTTTAGACCCTCTTTTCCAAAGGTGAAGAATTAAAATCAGACCTAACTTTAGAACTGCAAGAATCATTGATTAAATCAACCAATTAAGACTTAATTTTTTTTTAATAAGTAGACAATAATTACGACTTTTATTTACAAAAGGACTTACCAGGTCTGTGGGGTTTCTGTTTTGTAAATAAATTATTTTTTTGCATCTTCATCACTCTCTTTAGTGGAGATTGTATTTACTGCCAATGCTATTATAAAGTCAAAAAGAGAGACAAGCTGCAAGTATTGGAGACACAAGGCTCTGGAACCAACATTGAAACAAATTAAACAAACTACTAACAACACACCATGAATCAATTTGGTCCGACGGAAAACTTTTTAAACATTTTTCTTTTTACTAAAAAAAATGAATGGTTTTCCGTAGTTTGACCATGATGACCATGATGAGGAGGCCAGGCTAAGTGACGTTTTTATTTCCTTTTTCTCTATTGAGGATTGACACTAGGTATTTGAATGTTTGAACCTCTTCCAAAATGTGGCCGTTGAGTTTTATGCAGCATCCTGTCTTGTCTCCGCCGCTAATGAGTATTGTACTTTTTTTCTGTGCTGATTTCCTTAGCAAAAGATTTAGCTGCAGCATCCCGTCTGGAGGTGAGGTCTTGTACCTGGTTAGCATTTTCTCCAATAAGGTCTATGCTGTCAGCAAATCTGAGATTAGAAAAGGGTCGTGGGCACAGTGAATTATGTTTGTCTAGATGACTTATTATACTACTAGATATTATATGCTCAAGTAATAATATATTTATATGTATTTATTTTCTGATATAAGCAATAGCCTAAGAGAATATATAAAACAATTTTTTTTTAAATTGGATAACTTTCTAGTAAAAATTATATTTATGGATTTTTTTAGGCCTACATTCTAAAGTAGGCGTATAGATGCAGCATCATATCTGCTAAATCATCATCCTCTCTCACACACACAAACTCAGACCATTTTTTCCATTTAGCTTAGCAAATACAGTTCAACAGTTTGCACAAGTGTCGAGTGACAAATAGTCTACTAATAAGCTGCTAAATAGGCTTCGTGACCGACACCAACCAATTGGATGCCTTCCCCAGTACGTGGAAGATCCATTTGTGTCTTCGCATAAGTTTACAGTTAGCTCATTTCCGGTCGTATACTTGTAGAAAAAAATTACATATCTTTATTTGTCAACTTAAATGTTGTTTCAATTTAAATTATTTATTCTACTTATTTGTATTGATTTGACAAAAGTATTCTCAACAATTTTAATTCAATAAAAAAACATCTACTAAACAATACGATAACGACCTCAACAACTATAACTGTTTTATCGTCTTGTGTGTTCAATATGATTAGATCAGGATTTGAATTTAGATATAAACATAACAAAGTAATTGTGACCAGAAGTCTAGTCAGGTATGGAACCTAATGTGGTCCAATAATTTTTAATAAAAACAACAACAACACAAAAAAAAACATACAAAAACTTAAAGCATAACAATAGCTTTAGAGCTGAATTACTTTTTGTATAACAATTTCGAAAAAAGTATAACACTTGCAAATGAAAAAAACAACAGCAACTAGTCATTACTTAAAACTTATTTATAACCTATATATTAGCATTTTATGTAATATATTATAAAACCTATTTAGCATTTCGAAAATTTGTAATAACCTAACAAAATATAATAATACTCAATAACTATAAGTGTAGGCGCAATCATAATTTGAATAGAAAAATATTAATAGTCATACATCTAACGTTGCTTCACCGGGCCTATGGATCAATTTGGTTTGACTGAATACTTTACTATAACATCTAAGAAAATGAAGACATATATCACCTTTATTTCACACGTATTTTTTTTACTTTAGTGCTTTTACATTGCCTGACTCTCAAATATAATATGACGTATCTGAACTCACGTGTTGACGAGTTATAAATAGACATCTATAACCCATTTCCCCCTCCCACGTATTTCTTAATTTAGTTCAGCCCCACAATGGCTATACTGTTTACACACATTGTCAAGCCTTCTTGGTTTCTTTAAAGTTTATGACTAATCAAGTTTTGTAAGTTTTATTGATGATTCACACACAATAAAAAAAATGGTTTCGGGGGGAATCGCCATCCAACATGTATGGGAAGACATTTACGACAGCGGGTCTGAAGCTGTTTTTCCCTAGGCAATAGAGGCCGATCGAAACCAAAGTTTTTGTTCCGACCGAAAACGAAACCATACCGAAAGTTAAAAATACGACTTTCTGCCAAAACCGAAGCCGAAAACCAAAGTTTGACTACACCTTAGGCCGAAACCGAAAATAAACTAAAGTGTCAAGCAAAAGATTTTAAAAGACTGCACATATTTTTTTAAATATTAACTAGTTTATGAGTACTCTATTTAAGTAAACCATAGAACATGTATTATACAGTTGTATATAGGCCTACATGTTTTATATGGTGATATCTTTTGATTCAGAATTGAATACTCTTAAAGATTAAATAACCTAAAAGGCAATATAAACTTGTTATTAGATTTTTTAATCTTAATATTATGACATACTTTTTTTTATATAAAATATTTAAAAAAAACAACCACAAAATGACAAAGGCAAGATATTTGGCTGATGACCGAAAATCAATGTCAGTTTCGGCCGAAACTGAAAGCCAACCAAAAGGTAACTTTCTACCTAGGGCCGAAACAGAAACTACACCGAAAGATGCTTTTTGCCTACTTTCGGCGCCGAAACAGAAACCTAGACCGAATTTCGGTCGGCCTCTACTAGGCACCATACCATATTGGAAAAACCTCTTTCATTTCAATTCGGGTCTAAAGGTCGCCAAGCCCCAGGTAGGTTTCCTCAAATAATTCTGTTGAAAATAATTATATTATTGAATTCGTCAATACAACAGAATGCGACGACATGAGAAAATATAATCGTTTTCCACATCGACTTTATTTACACATTTAACAACATGTCTGCTATGAAGATGTATAATGTCCATGTAAGCAGGGTTTACTTAGATGTTCGTTGAAACAAAGCTGCCTGCTATGATGAACTCTCCCAGGAGTCGGCAACCTATGGCACGCGTGCCAGACTTGGCAAGCAGTACAATCTCCAATGGCCTGCAGAGGACTCCCAAAAAGTCAATTCAAGTCGCTTCTACAAGAAAGTGAATGCTAAAGCAGGATGACTTTCAGGCTATTGGCACCATGAATGAATACTACTTTGGCACACCATTATAAAAAAAGGTTACCGACCCCTGAATCTATACGGCTAAATTTTCAGACGAGTGGCGCAACATTTTTAACGCTAGATCTCATCGTCTGATCTATATAGATCTAAGTCAATATTGTTTGAATAGTGAGTCACGAGAATTTTTCAGACTTTATATGTATAAAACTAAAATGTGCGCCAGTCAAGTGTAGTTAGTAATGATGTAAGACCACACGGACCATCCCAAGATTACAAATTAAAGTAATTTCACTAAAATTGAAGTGAGTAAGACACAGTGTTTTGTTTTTCAAGGGTTTCGGTGTTTGAAAAATGAGTAATGCTTTTGTTTTCTATTGCGTTGATTTATGAAGTTTTATTGCCTTGTTTGCATCTGGCGTTACACGTGTGTACGCCTGCACAGTAAAAAGAGTGTGTGCGCATGCGTAGATATAATGGCACTGAGCCTATAAAAATTAAGCCTAAAATGGAGAGCTATTGATCACAAAGCTGGTTTATTGCTTTTTATGTGTTGGTTTCGTGAGTGAGATTATTTTATAAGTGGTAACTGATTATTTTCCAAACAGAGAAAGAGGTTGAATAGACTAGACAGATAGATTGAAGGATTGACACGTAAGTAGAAAGAGGTCTAAAACAAGACAGATACTTTAGATACATATATAGAGCTATGGACAAGTCTTAAATATCATGCATGAATGGTGAACCGAAACGTTTATCGTGTAACAACATTTCCGGTTCTATTCGTTCATTTACTAACAATACATGTCTTTGTGTTGCGGTACTGTATGTACTGCGAGTAAGCAAAGATGTAGTGAATTAAATATTTTATATCATTTCAAAAAGACGTTGCGGAAACAAAACGACGGATTGTGAACGTCAGACGTGAAGAATCACATATTTTAATCCCCAAACGTATTGCTTGGTGCAAACACATTTTCGTTTTGTGTCTTTTTGTATCCATAGGTCTTGGCTTTTTTTGCATAGCCATGAAACGCTACTCTTGACTACTTTGTGTTATAAAGCAAGCTAAATTTAACTTAAGGCGAATAAAGCGTTGACTATTAGGCCAATGATCGTATACTTACTTTTGATGTTTAAAATGGATTCCTCATAATTCATGACTAATATTGTAGCCTTAGTATATATTTCTAAAAGACCAGGTAGAAATAAATGGTTAAACTCCAGCAAAAGGCGAAAAGATCATTTAATGAGTATTGACGGAAATAAACCGGAAGTATGTGAACACGATTAACCTTGACCTACTGAAAAGGTCAGGCTTCATTAAGAATCGTCCATAAATAGAGACGCAATGGCATATAGATGGAAAGAATTAGAAAAAGAGAGTAAAACAAATTAAAAAGTTGTTACATAAGTAGATAGAAAGATAGAAAGATAGAAAGATAGAAAGATAGAAAGATAGAAAGATAGAAAGATAGAAAGATAGAAAGATAGAAAGATAGAAAGATAGAAAGATAGAAAGATAGAAAGATAGAAAGATAGAAAGATAGAAAGATAGAAAGATAGAAAGATAGAAAGATAGAAAGATAGAAAGATAGAAAGATAGAAAGATAGAAAGATAGAAAGATAGAAAGATAGAAAGATAGAAAGATAGAAAGATAGAAAGATAGAAAGATAGAAAGATAGAAAGATAGAAAGATAGAAAGATAGAAAGATAGAAAGATAGAAAGATAGAAAGATAGAAAGATAGAAAGATAGAAAGATAGAAAGATAGAAAGATAGAAAGATAGAAAGATAGAAAGATAGAAAGATAGAAAGATAGAAAGATAGAAAGATAGAAAGATAGAAAGATAGAAAGATAGAAAGATAGAAAGATAGAAAGATAGAAAGATAGAAAGATAGAAAGATAGAAAGATAGAAAGATAGAAAGATAGAAAGATAGAAAGATAGAAAGATAGAAAGATAGAAAGATAGAAAGATAGAAAGATAGAAAGATAGAAAGATAGAAAGATAGAAAGATAGAAAGATAGAAAGATAGAAAGATAGAAAGATAGAAAGATAAAAAGATAGAAAGATAGAAAGATAGAAAGATAGATAGATAGAAAGATAGAAAGATGGATAGAGGGATAGTAGGATAGAAAGATAGAAAGATAGAAAGATAGAAATATAGAAAGATAGAAAGATAGAAAGATAGAAAGATAGAAAGATAGAAAGATAAAAAGAAAGAAAGATAAAAAGATAGAAAGATAGAAAGATAGAAAGATAGATAGATAGAAAGATAGAAAGATGGATAGAGGGATAGTAGGATAGAAAGATAGAAAGATAGAAAGATAGAAATATAGAAAGATAGAAAGATAGAAAGATAGAAAGATAGAAAGATAAAAAGAAAGAAAGATAAAAAGATAGAAAGATAGAAAGATAGAAATATAGAAAAAGAAGTAGATTGATAGACAGACACACCCAAAGAGAGAGAGAGAGATAAATAAAAAAATGACGACTGAGCATTATGCTGGCCACGCATTCCTTTAGTATGCCGTGGCCACACAAACTGATACTTTATGGGATCAATTAGGACATGCGATATTACTAACTTACTTAAAACTTGATTTAACATAACGAAATGAAATACATTACTAAAACCACTAATAAATCTGTTGCAACTGTACTTCCCATAATTCCAAAATTCACCGGATGTACCTCATTGTGACTATCACCACCAAAACACACGGAAGGATATCAATCATATCATGAGTCGCGGTTGTGTCATTCGGCTATAGTTAAAAGTTCAAAAAAAAGTCATTACGATTTTTGCATTAGTCACTTCCATCCCTGTGTGTTAGAATTATGGTTTACAAGAAACTTATTTTTAAACGTGGACTTTCTGTGATACATTTATGGTGCTTTTCATTTCTGTAGGCTTATCCCCTATTTCTTTAAAATGTATACTGTTTAGTGTTTAGTGTATATATATATATTATTTGAAAGTTATTATAATTTTAATTTTTTTTTCTGTAGAATTAGGCCCATTTACAAAAATCAAAATGGTACAGAGAAGTCTTGGTAAGCGAATTTTGAAATACTTTTCTTTACACATATTATTGACATAGTATTTTTTTTTAAGATGACAATCAATTTTTGTGTAAATCTATAATATACATATCTATATGGAACGGTTTTCTTGATTAATTCATTGGATTTCTTGGAGTCTTCGTGGGGCGAACGGCACCATCATAAGTCCTTTACGTCTGTTTGTATTTCTTCATTTCCACTTAATAGGATCGTCTCCAGGAGGTGGTCTTAGAAAGATGGACTCGTCTCTTACTCTGGAGGTTCCAACGCAATGCCTGCTTTGGGTTTTCTAGATGCAATAAGCACCCGCCATTGTTATATGCTTTGACTTATCTATATACGTATATTCTTCAAAACTGATCTATAAATACATTTCAAGTGACTATGGCCCATTTTTATCGTATAGATTTATGCTAATTATAGTTGGTTTATTTCTATATATATATATATATATACATATATATATATTTTTTGGATACTTGAAAGTCTTCCAAGTTCATACACATTGTTGCTTCCGCTTGCTTCAATAGATGCACGACAAATTATATAGCAGACTACATCCATTTATTTTTTTATAGATCAGTGATCCTATCCAACTTCATTTCCGCCTGCAATCAGGTGGTCGGTGGAATCTTGCTTTTTTTCTCCACCACTAGATCAATTTTCTTAATAGATATTTAGTACGCTGCGATGGCGTTCGGCTGACTTACCGAAGGTCCTGGGTTCGAATCCTGGTGCAGGCTAGTATTTTTTTCCCGGTTCTGGAGGGTGTCCCTGAGTCTAGCCAGCTCTGATGGGTTACTTACCTTAGTTGGGGGTAAAATAAAGGCAGCTGTGCAAAGTGCAGGCCTCACAATCACCTAGTATGCCATGGCCACATAAACTGGTGAACGCTACTTCACCAGCCCTATGGATCAATTTGGTCCGACGGGATACTTTACTGCGATGGTAGACGTTGACATATACTTGTAGCAGTAAACAAAAATTCTTTTAGATACTTGAAAGCATTATATCATTATCTTATATCATTATATCATCATATTATCTTATATCATTATATCATCATATTATCTTATATCATTATATCATCATATTATCTTATATCATTATATCATCATATTATTTTATATCATTATATCATCATATTATCTTATATCATCATATTATCTTTTTGTCTTCACTCTTGAGAGTCTAAAACAATTTTTTGGGGGATTGCATAAACTTTGTTTTATACTTAATAAATATATAGTGAGTAAAATAATGTAAATCCAATGTATCGGCTTCTTATTGTTCCTCTGGCGTTTATATATTTTCAACATACAATACCCTTAAATCTCTTTAATATAAAGGGTTAAATATTATTCAGTAAGATAATTATTTTTATCCTTGCCAAGATTTTTTAAATAGCACTCAAAGTAAATTCGTGTTTTAAAAAATAAGAGAAATCAAATACACAATAGGTTTACAGTATAACACTTGAATATGTAAATAATATATATTGATTTCAAATTTTTAAAGTTCTATAACTTTGTTTTATTTCAGCAGTTTATATCACAATGGTCATAGCTATAGGTAGGTGGTTATTGGAAGTTACATTTTTTTTATAGCTTGACAATATGTAGAACTTTATCTATAGCCCTATCCTTGAAAATACGACAAAAAAATTTAAACTACTTCAAATGTATTGTTATAAACTGTATTGGGTAATTTGGTCCCAGCGTAAGCTGGTTATAACAGAACTTTAAGTGTATCGTGTGGTTAATTTGAACGCTGTCGTTACATAATAATACGTAATAGCCTTCATTAAACACTGCGATACACGGATAAACTGATGTGATAATTAAACAAGAGGCATCTAAGAACTCTGAATGTCATTCTTGGCTATGTAAACAGGTAATGAAGACATAATATTTATTTATGACATTTTCAGATATATAAACAGATAGTGAAGACGGATATTTTGATGACATTCTCAGATATATAAACATATAGTGAAGACAGATAGATATATCGATGTCATTCTAAGATATGTAAACAGATAGTGAAGACAGACATATAATAATATATTGATCAGATTGCTAGTAAAATATTGGTTGGTGGGCTCTATTTTTGAATATTATATACATTTGGATCACATATTCTAACTTTGCCTAAATATATCCCCCCCAAAGGAATACTATACATCAGCTGTGAGGTGGCTGGAACAGCTACAGACACAACAACGGAACAAACAACGACTCTAACCGAGGACATGAACTCGACAATGTCTTCTAACACAGCTAAACCAGCAAGTACGGACATTTTTAAAAAGAGACTTTAATAATTTAATCAAAGCTGTGGTTTAAAAAATAATTTTGACATATTTATATTTATATTATTATGAATTTGCTAATAGATAGTTCGTTTATAGATAGATTTAAAGAATCATACGCTCACAGATAGAGATAGCCATTGAAATAATACATTAAAAGCCGTACATGTTTAAAGGTAGATTCACTGAAAGATATTCCTATTCATATACTTATTGGTTCATGGATATATTAAATTTTTAAAATTTTACGTTCATATTATGTAGAGATATTTTTTATATAGATGTAGATTATATAGATGTACATACTTATAGGTTCATAGATAGATATATTATTGATAAAATAATTCAAATAATTGTACATGTTCATAGATTGAAACTTTCATAGATTTTTAGGTTCAAATAATATAGCTCTATTCATTGATAGATAGATTTATATTTATAGATAGATTCATTCCTTGCATCCTCAAGGGGCTATGGCGCAGTCTACTTTTCCTCTGCCCCTCGCCTTTCTCCGGGCTCGCTTTTCTTCGCTCCTGTCTGTGAGTGTGGCTTCTGCAGCTTGAGTGCCCTCGCGCACCTTGGACCACCAGCAGGTGCGTTCCTCAGCAAGGCCCTCCTACGATTTGTGGTCGATGCTTGCCATGAGCAAGTCCTTTTTGCAGACGTCTTTAAAACGTAGGCAATGTCGACCTCTTTTTCTTGTTCCAGCTGCCATAGATATATGCTATAGATAGATTCATTGATAAATAGCTTTGTTAATATTCATACATAGTTTCATAAATACATGTAGATTTTTAAACGGAAAAAAATTGTGGGAAGAGGGAAAAGTTCTGTAACAGGATTTTAGAGCGAAGGGGGTGGGGCTAGGCACTTCTTTCCCCTTTACCCTGACTATGCCAATGATAGATTGTGCATTCAAAGTTATGAATGAACAAGTCACGAACTACCAACACAATGAACGCATTTACTGATCGGTAAATTTACTTATAGATTATGTTAAGTGAATTTTTTCTAAATTTACATTTCATTCTAACATTTCAATCTACAACTGAAGTCATTAAATATAAACTACAAACATTTTTCATACATTCTTATTTTATGCCTTTTTTAAAATCTTTTCTTCAAAACACATGTTTAGATGGTTGCAGCGCTACTCAAGTTTCAGGATTCACCCTACCACTGATAGTTCTGTTGTGTTGGCTTCGAATCTAAAGGATTTCTATATTTGATATTTTATTTATTACAGCGACTATGTATATGTCTTTCAAACCTATTTCATACAACATCTACTTTTGGTAAAGAGTCTGTTAAATCCTATATGTTTCCCGCTTTTTTTTTTTATTACGAAGTATTTGTGTTAAATTTTAAGTAACTGAAACAAACAATAAAAGAAAAAACAAATGTAAACAATATTACAATTTGTTTTTACGTCGAATTTAGTCTAATGGCTCATTTCATGTTAATTAATTCATTAATTCATTTTTTTTTCGTTAACATAATGCACTTTTTCCCATTGTTACCATTTATGCTTTTTTTAAACTTTCCAAAATATTAGTTTTATGGCTTTTACTACGAGCCATTTAGCTTTTTGTTCAATAAAAACACTTGCCTATTTTAAACCCGATTACAATATTTATTTTAAATTACTTTCCTAAATGTCTTCATTAAAAAAAAAGAAAACAATTTATGGTTAGATCTATAGCTTTCTGTCCACTGTAGGATATAAATTTTTTATCTATAACTTATACAGGCATGTTTAATTTTCCACCTGGCAACGTAGGGCAATTTAGCTTTTTAATAATATTCCTTGCAGGCAATTTTTCACCAGGTTCCGAGACCACGAGACAAAATGATAGTGTGGCCAGAACAAGTACCCAGCCATCCTTTTTTTATGCCTCCCCCCCCCCCACATAACTAATGTCAGGTACCCATCAGTGCTGGGTAGACCCACGGATAGGTCTCCAGGGATAGGTCTCCAGGATAGGTCTACTCTCCGTCCCTGGTTTGAAACTTTAGATGTTTTTTTTGGAGTCAAACCTGAAACACAAAAAGAAGGACAAGCGGACGCGCTGTTTTATGAACCCAAACTCTTAAAATTCAGCACTGGCGGTCCTACTAAAACATATTCATTAGTTTAGACCAGATTTGTACCATGCATTATGTTCTATATTTATGCTTTAATAAACTTTTGAGGTTCTGTTCTTTTAAAAAAAACAACAACTCTTTTCTGTGTTTTTGTTTCGTTTATTTCAATTTTTTTACCACTGAGCTATATATACATGGAGTACTCAATCACTGAAAAATTAAGCATGAAAATGTGGAGAAAATACAAACTCTTATATTATATACAAATATTTTGTTTATAAAGGTCTATTATGTGCGTGAACGTTAAGGGTTGGGGTGGGGCGGGAAAGAAAGGAAGGTGGAGGGGGGGGGGGAGGGTCTTACAAAACCACAATGAAATTCTTAATCACTTGAAAGACTTTGACTTTGATGGTTTAAATTATTTATTGAAGAAAGATAGAAGTATTAATGCAAGAAAATTGGGCTAATTATCCCCCTTTAATAAAATAAAGTATCAAAATTCGATTCTATATTGATGCTAAACAAGTTATGTTTTGTAATACTACTAAGATTACTTATTACTTTTTATTTCTAAAGTATTATGGTATTCATTTCAAGGTGTAGTTAGAGGTAGCTTATAAAATTAAAATTACGTTTAACAGCTGTAAATAAAAATTTCCGGCTATAACTGTTTCAGTCGAATTAAGGAGATTTATTGTACCATTAATAATTACAAAATTTAAATAATATAAAACTATTTTATAAGCCTCTTATGCTTATTAAAATAATAAAAATAATAAATTTGCTTTAGAATTTATTATATTTATTCTTAATTTAAGAAGATGAGCACAGAAACTCTTTTACATGCAATTAGTCTGTATCATTTAATCTACGCCTTATGTCTATCCTTGAATGCTCTTCGATGATTGCTCAATGTAAGGTAGATATTTAGTCAATTCTGAGTGGTCAGGGGTAAGTGACCTTTTGTATGCTTAAAACAGCTCTCATCTGTTTACAAGTGTTGAACCTAGAGCTAAAAGTAGCATTTAGGAATAGCAGAAGCAGATTACTTTCCTTTCAGATTTTCCCTAAAATCTGTCTAATTTCGATGTGTTTTTTTTTTTTGGATGTTTAAAATTGACCTCATTGCATTTTAAATTCGCAAAAATTCCTCCACTAACAAAAGGATACAGATCTAAGAAGATTGCCGTAAAATCAAGCCAGTCAAGTTTATTGTGGTATACAAACCTCGAATTCATGAATGTGAAACGTCTTGCTTGGAGTGCTTCAATACACATTTGAAAAAGCCCATTGATCTAAATATGCCTTAACTCTTTCTATACGTAAACTTAGTCCGAGCCTTACTGTTCAGGCATACAGAATGGCAGAACGTTTAGAAAGAGTTAAATTAGGAAATTGAACTAAACTCGCCGAAGGAAGTGGGTAATCCAGTGTGTTTGTTTGTCCAAAGTATGGCATTTATTTTGAGCAATGCTGTTGTTGTTTATTGTGTGTGTGCGAGTGTGTGTGTAGTTATTTATGAGGGCTATTCTTTGGCTTTACATATCTGTACGCAGGCGCAGACAGAATGACTTGAGTAATATATAAACTGATATCCTAATAGCACATATTGAATAAACGCTGTTTTTTTTTTATTCCTTCTTTGGATTCCGTTTTTATAAAGTAAGTTTTATTTTATATAGAGTTTATTTTATTTTTGTAGATAAGATAGATGTATAGGAAAAATAGAAGCTTCTATCTATATGCTATAGATATATAAATAGATAGATACATTGATAAATATAATAGATACTGAGATAGATGAGTACAAATTACAACAAGCAACACATTACATATGCTTAGAAAAAAATCGATGGATAAAAGAAGAGACACAAAAAACCTTAAGTAGAAAGGTCGAATGTCAAAACAATTGTTCAATTGATACTAAAGTATCCTGTCAGACCACATTGCTTCACCAGTTACTGTGGCCACTGCATACTGGGGGGGGGGGGGGGGCAGTGGCGTAGCTAGGTTTTGTTGCTAAGGGGAGCGAACATTAAAAAAAAAAGGCCCCGCTTTAAGCACTTTTTCTAGATTAACAGTAAAAGTAAAAATTCGTATGTATCAAGTCTCATAAGGGTACCATGTGCCTCGGGGTAGGCTACATACGCTGTGTATTACTGCAGTTTTCATTTCACCATTGACACGATCCTTTTTCCGAGCAACTAGATCTATTAGTGGCGGAAAATTATTAAAGAATAAGAACAAATTCCAAAAAGAGCTGCAAGGCTCATTACTAGCGAATATTCACAACTGGCAAAAGTAACACCAATGGTTAATTGTCTAAACCTAGAAATTTTAGAGCAGGGGTGGCAAAGTTGGCACTCAGAGTAATTTTAAGGACCACGCGAGATATCTCCAAGAAGGAGATTTATAAATGCAAACTCTGCAGATCAAGTACTTTTCTTAACTGCTCGGCACACTTTCAGCTTTTGGTTCAGCTTATACAACTGTTAGTGAAGAGCACTCAATGACAAGGCGCTCATCAATTAATACAGACTAATTACATTTAAAATAGTTTTTACCCCAATGTTTCTCTTCTTCAAATCAGCATAAATATTGCCAAATGAATTCTAAAAGATTTGTTTTATTATTGTAATAAATATAAGAGGCTTGTATACTAGCAATATATTATGAAATTGCTGTTATCGTGATTATTAATGTTTAAAAAAAATACTTATATCTATTTAACTTAATGCTTATTTACAACAGTTTAACGTAAATTAATTGTACAACTCTAATTACTATATAGCTGAAATAAATACCACAATGCTAGATTTTAATAATGAAATATAAGTGAATAAGTAATATTATTTATAATACAAAACATAACTTGTCTGGCATCATTATAGAATCAAATTTGGAAACGTTCATTTAATTAAAGGGAGATAATTAACCCGTCTTTTTTCGTTAATATTTCAAAATTTTGTCTTTTCCTCCTTTATAAAAAAAAAAAGCTTGAGAATTATATCACTAAATTTAAAAATTATAAAATATAGTTGAAATTTATATAAATAGTATATAACTGGAAAATTAATATGTACATTTTTAAACATTACATTAACTACATATTACGTTTGATTACTACGTAAATCTACCGTTCTACTGTAATTCCATTTGTATCATTGAAAAGCATGTTATAAAACATTTAAGAAAATGTCAGTCTGAGATTTAATAAAGGAATTTTAAGCATTTGCTAGAAATTTTTATTAATGTAAAATATATAAGAGGCTTTTATATATATACCAATATATTATGTAATTGTTGTTATTGTAATTATTAATGTATTAAAAAAATACTTAATCGACTAAAAAATTATGTAGGAAATGTTCATTTACAACTGATTAACGTAAATTAATTGTACAACCCCTAATTACTATAGGGCGTTTGCAATCCCGTGACAAAAAGCACGTGATTTGTGTTTACTTTGAGTAATGGTGTACAATTAAATATGGCCGCTGTATTAATAAAGTTTCATATAGGCTCGAGCTTTTTTTAAATGATGTGTTGTGTTTTAAGTCTTATTAAGATTTAAGCTGTATTATGCATGTTAAATAAAATAGGCTATCTTATTATTATCATAGACATAGATCATAGACGATGTGAGCCTAATAGTGACTTGACTAGATGGCCTATTCACCAACAATATCACTTGACATCGTAGCCTAGCCTACGAAACATTAAAAGCGTAGGCCTATAAAATGAAATTGAACGTGTAAATAGGTCTAGCCGGCCCTAGCCTAATCACATTAATCAATTAATCTACAGTACTACTATTTACCTCCTTATTTTTGAGTAGGATAGCCAATATTTAGATGTGAATTTTGCATGATAAAGAAGTACTTCACTTTCTACACGTTACGTTTGTACCTCAAGTGGGTTCTATATTTACACAAATACGTCACTAAATTTACACAAAAAAACTTAAGCTCCGCCTACTGAGAACGCTCTATAGGTTATAGCTGAAATAAATACCACGATGCTAGATTTGACTAAGGAGCCTCACATGAAAAAGTAATGTTATTTATAATACCATAGACTATAATATACATGGATCGCTTGCTTTGGTATTTCTGCTATATGATGACTCGAAACACTGATATCCCGATTCGTAATATACTTTGCACTTCCGTTTTATTGAATCGCTTTGGTTTTCTCAATGAAAAATTAAAATCGAAAGTAGTACAGAGCGGAAACATTTATAGATCAGTGTTGTGTGCACACGGAAAAAGAACATAAGCTCTAAAAATAGAGCAAGCGGTCCATCTTATTATAATATTATAAATTATAATCTCAATGATAATAGGATTAATTATATTAATAGGCTTACAAGTATTCATTTAAAGTCGAAAAAAATGTGATTTAATAAAACGGAACTTGTATTACAATTACTTCATTTAGAATCGGGAATTGCAAAAAAACAGAAGATAATAGCATAAAAAACTAAAGCAAGCGGTCCATGTATATTATAGTCTATGATAATACAAAACATAATTTGTTTGGCATCATTATATAATAAAATTTGGAAACTTCCATTTAATTCAAGACAGATAAAAAGCCCGTTTTTACTTGCGTTAATATTTCTAAATGTTTTCTTATTTTTTCTTTATAAAAAATAAAAAGCTTAAGAATTATATCAATAAAATTTAAAAAAAAATATAAGTCTTAGTTGAAAGTTGTATAAATATTATATGACTGGAAAATTAATATATACATATCTGAACATTACATTAACTACTTACTACGTTTGATTGCTACTTAAATCGACCGCTCTACTGTACTATATTTCCATCGACGATTAATCATGTGTCTTAAAACATTAAAGAAAATCTCAGGCTGAGATCAAATTTAAAGGAATTTTAAGCAGTTGCTAGAGATTTTGTCTTGACAACGTTAATACATTTTTAGAAATTAACAATTAGTCTAGTGTGAAAGTTCATTAATGAAATTTTTTAGTTGTAATAAATGAAAAAAAAAAAGCAACGAAAGATGATAATCACAACCTTGTAAATTTCTTTAATTAAATATAAAACGCTTAACGATTTTCTCTATAAAAGTTTCTTTGCTTTTGGCCTTGTTCTAGCTACGGCGCTAAATAAATTGTCTTTTAAAAATATATAAACATATTGAAGAGCGGGTCTACTTTCAGGCTATTGGCAAGCTGTATGATTTAGAATTCCTAGTTTGTCACACTATTAGCAAAAGGGTCCCAACCCCTGGTCTAGAGATCAGAAAGTCAAAGAGTAAAGAAGTAATAAAGAATAAGGCATTAAACTATAATTTATAAATACAGCACAATAACAACTTGTCGCAGTGATCAGATAAACAAATCAGAGAACAAATGCATATTATAAGTTTATAAGTACACTTTCTTCCCGAGTGGCATCCGGTCATGGAATGGCTTTCCTGAACAAACCAGGAAAACCAGTAACCTAATATCATTCATACCACTAATAAAGAGAAAGGACTAGACTCAGACCACAGATGAGCGTAGGACGCAATAATCTTCTTAGCGAAGGAGCGTCTGTAATATATAAGATAAGACAAGAAACATGGAGACCATAACCCTGAATAAAGTACATATACGTGAAGGTACCCATTCAGAAACATTTTGGTATTCATTAGAATCCATGAATGCAGATGAGGCAGCATTAGGCCCATACAGGCGGTCACTGTCTCTAAGCTTGAAAGGCTTTACTTTGCACATCACCATTACTCACCTCCCCTATTTGTTTTCTTGAAAAGTTCATTCTTTTCGGTCTTAAAAAGGTCCAACATCTTAGCATTTAAAATGTTGCACTTTTTAAAATTCCTTAATAGGTTAAACGTTTTTATTATTGAAAAGACCTACGTTTTTGTTCTAGAAAAGGTCCTTTTTTTTCTTGAAAAGAGTTCACCTTTCTATTCTTATCATGAAAAAAGCCCTCACTCTCTGTCATTGGAAAAACAAAAATGTTTATTATTAAAAAGGCCCCATTAAATGGAAAATGGGCGTAGGGGGAGCGGCGGCCCCCCCCCTGCTACCCCCTGGCTACGCTACTGCTGGGGGGGGGGATTGTGTGGTCAGAACATTGCCCAGCCGCCTTTACCGAGTAACCGTACCCCAACTAAAGTAAGGTGCCCATCAGAATCGGGTAGACTCAGTAGCAGCATGAACATTATTAGCCTTCATCGGCTACCGTGCCCCAGAATAGATAGTTCCATTAAAAGATTGTTCTGCTTTATGGAGCTGAGATAGATGAGAGCAGTAGATAAACAGATAGGTAAGAACTAGATGATATAAAGATATATAGAAAAACACACATATGGAGGAGCGGACAGATAACTATATAAATAAATAGACAGGTAGATATAAAAGATAGATTGAAATAGAAAAAAGAAAGAATAATTGGAAGATGTACATAAAGTAATATATAAAACCTCAAGAAAATACATATAAGAACTAAGACTGATCTGATATAATACATAAATATATATAGATGTCTATGAGACACACAACATAACATGCGCATACACAATTCTTCAATAAAAATAATAATTCTAAATATTTAACAATTATTAGTTTCACACTTAGGAAAAAAAAATATTTGTAAATAATGAAAAGGAGAAACTCTTTCTTGTGTCTATCTTATCTTCTTATCTTACATTTTACAGACGCTCTTTATAAAGGAGATTATTGCGTCCTACGCTCATCTGTTGTCTGTCGAGTCTTGCTTTATTGAGTTTTAAGATCGGCTGGTTGCATATTTTTAGGAGATGAACAACAATTTAAATATGTGTCAACATTCATGTTTGTCAGTTGTGGGGCAGTGTGGGGCAGCGCGTTCGACTGGCGATCCGAATGTTCTGGGTTCGAATCCTGGTGGAGGCTATGATCTTTTTCCCGGGACTTGAGGGTGTCCCTGGGTCTATCCAGATCTGTTAAGTACCTGACACAAGTTGGTGTAAAGTAAAGGTGGCTGTGCATTGTGCTGGCCACACATTCACCTAGTATGCCGTGGCCACAGATATTGGTGAATGCTGCTTCAAAAGCCCTATGATCAGTTTGGTCCGTAGAGTACTTAAAAAAAATGTTTGTCAGTAAGGTGTAGTGATACAGAAATATGTCCCTCCCATTATTCAACATTCCACCGGATGTACCTCGCTATGACTTCAACCCTTATAAGGAAGACTGCCATAATTCAAACGTTGCCTTGGAGGTCGTAAAAGTTGAAAACATAAAAATAAGAGCACCTTCCAGATTAGTCATTTACAGCTTTACCGTGTGCTTTCAATTCTACCTGCGTACTGTAACAGATTATTGTTGTTAGGTCACTTCGTTTTTTTGCTAAACAACGTTATGTAAATATACTCTGATAATACTAAAAAATATTATACCTGTTCGAACTTGTTAGGTTAATGTTTTTTTTATGCAGCATAAAACCAAAGAAAAGCACGTTATTATTTCTTTGTCTACAGGAATTTGATATCATCTATTAGAGGATTAATAAAAAGAAAAGTTAAAACCAAATGGCTTACAGAGGTCTTGGTGAGCACATTTTTAAAAATTTTAAATATTCTTTTTTTATAATATATTCTTTAATAGAAAAATTCAGGATTTTTAATGCAATAGTCAAATGTATATTTTATGCAGTGCATGTTGTCATGTATTTATTAATATTAGTATTTATCAAAGACTATAATAAGATGGACCGCTTGCTCTTTTTTAAAGCTTAGGTTCTTTTTTTTCCGTCCAAAACCAATAAGGATGTCTTGAATGACGTCTACGCTCCTAGGATTTCATTAAATACAGCTGTATACAACTTTCGATTTTGTATTTTAATTTTCCATTGAGAAAATCATAGCGAATAACTAAACCGGAAGTCTAGAGGACTTAGTGCGATCGGAAATTCCGAAAATAAATGTTTCAAGTTATCAAAAAGCAGAAATATCAAAGCAAGCTGTCCATCTTATTATGGTCTTTGGTATTTTTAGTGTATTTCGTTAAGTAATCTCTAAGTGCTATACGTTTTTCAGTGTAACGTTTTTTGTGGTTACGTAAGTGCGTAATGTATTCTTGTGTTGAAAGTTGGATGATTTGATGTCTTTGTTTGAAAAAGGAAGCTGAGAATTTATTGAGTTATTATTTTGTTTCCACATATTTTTATTATTAAAAAGTGAGTTTGTAAATCAAGGCGTCCTGTTAAACTTATTACTCAACAAATAACAAGAACTCAATGAGCTTATAATGGTTATAACAATGTATATCTATCTATATTGCAATTTAGCAGTCGACCAATAGAAAAATAAGCCACGGAAACAGATGGGGCTCGATAGTTGGGATTTAAGTTGTAATCGAATCTATTTGTGCTTGTAACTCATTTCTGTAGGCCTATTAATAAACTTTTTGAAAACGGCTGTCTAAAAATAAGAGCTTGACGTTTGTTTTTACCATTTAAATTGTACATAGAATAAGCAGATCATAATATGATTGCGCAACTTTTGTTTCTTACTTTCGGCCATTTAAAAGCTGTTTGTCTTCAGACAATTATTTTTGAAATAGTGGAAAATTCCGGAACTGTTTGCCCTCAATGTATTCAAATATATAATTGCTTAAATTTAGTCTCTTAATTAAGTTAATTGTTGGTTTTTAATTCTTTCTGCGCGAGTAGCTTTGGTGCGAATATTCAACTCATATTTTATATATTGGGGTACGGGTGTCCGAGCGGCATCGCATTGGGCTGGTGTATCGACGGTCCTGGGTTTGAATCCAGGTCAAGGCTAGTATTTTGTTCCCGGGTGTGGAGAGCGCCTTGAGTCTGACAGTAAGTTGGGGGAAAGTAAAGGCAGCTAGGCATTGTGCCGTGGCCACGGAAAACTGGTGAAATGGCTCTTCTGGTGAAATTGGTCCCACTGGATACTAACACAACAGAATAGCTAACTAGTGTTGTATATATGTGTAGTTATAATTGTGTAAAATTATTAATTAAAGCTTTTTAACGGCCTTTTATTGTTGTTTATAAATTTAGCCTTACTCTAACTATCTTAAACCACTATTATAAAATAAAAGAATCCGATTTACGAAGAAGAAAGTGAATCTCAAACTTAACATATTGGTAAATATTCAACCAATTAATATACACATTTAATCATTATATATTTATATTTATATATTAATAGTATTTTAAAGTTTATTTTTTATATAATTATTGCTTTTATAAGTTCAACGTTTCAGTATTTATAGTATTTATTTATTACATTTTTTATTCAACAGTGCATGGCATAACACTTATAGTCGTTGGTGAGTACTCATTATTAAGTTACATTTTATTTACACCTCTTGGTAAGTATTGTGTTCCAAGTCAACGAACTGATCAACTGATCCTTAGTACTATGAAAACAAACAAAAAATCAACTGCTCAGATATTTGTGTATGCAGGCCAGCTATGCAGCTTTACAGGCCAGACTGATATATACATTTACTATATCAATACTATCTACTATATAGATAATATCTAACAAATATATGTATAAGATATCAGAAACTAGTAAACTGACACTGAGATTATGTATGCCCATCACTGCCCATGCATCTACTGAAGCAGCGTCCACTATAGTTTCTGTAAGCCCTGGCCTTTAAGGTATTTCTGTGACCAGCACAATGCCCTGCCGCATTGACCACTCCCCAACAAATATCAGGCAGTATCATTAGAGCTGGAAAGACTTAGAGACACCATCCAGTCGAGGGTAAACCATCATCTGGTATTTGTACTTGGATTCGAATCCAAACGCTTGGTAATGCTAGTGCGCTATCGCTAGACCATCGAACCCTATTAGGAAGACAGTATGACAACAAACT